>PTEX01000087.1:1373015-1433984 GCA_003342815.1 Eudromia elegans | reverse complement strand
AAAGAAAGAAAGAAAGAAAGAAAGAAAGAAAGAAAGAAAGAAAGAAAGAAAGAAAGAAAGAAAGAAAGAAAGAAAGAAAGAAAGAAAGAAAGAAAAAGAAATTCTTGCAAAGTGTTTGCTCAGAAATGCTAGCATTGCAATGTTTTGGCAGACAGACTTGGAATTAGGCAACTGGGCTGCTGTGGTGACAGGAATGTACTTTTTCATCTCTATGAAAAACTGCCTAAATTTGGCCAAGTTATAAGCCTTTGAAAAATCTCTTATTCAATGCTCAGTAGAGACTTGTTAAAGTCTAGCAGCCAATTCTCCAAAGAGTCCATCTGCACTGAACATACTTGCTGATGGGCCTGCAGTGACCAAGCAGAACTTTACCAGCAGACACTGCTCCCAAGGGCTCTGGGTCATGCTCTTGCCGAGCTTTCTTATTGCCATTTGGGCAGCATACTGCAGGGAGGAGACTGAGTTTTGCTGACTAAAAGAGACTGGAAATAGGATACATAAGCTGCAAGACGGTTAAAAAAAGAGAATTGACATGGGAATGACAAGAGGAATGCCAGGCACAGGCCAGGAGTATCAGGGCATATAGCACTAGAAGTAAATTCACCATGGTCAATAGTCTTCTGGTCTCAAATGTTGCAGAATAGCTGCGAAATGGATGAATGACACAAAAATTAAAAGAATAATTCTGTTTTCAGAGTGGAATTATGAATAATGTAGAGTAAATAAGGCATTGGCACAGTGAGTGAAGAGGATCGTGCAGGAATACTTAATAGCCCCCATTCAGTGAGGTCAGTTCATCCAGTGCACAGAATGAGGCTGGAGTCCTGCAGAAAAATAGCATGTGGTAATTTAATTAAAGTCTATACATACATGAGCACAAGGGGGCAGAATTAAGGCTATGAAATGTCAGTCTAAGCATTTGCAATCTTTGGAGGCTTTACTTCACATACTTAATAATCTGAGGTTTGTGGATAACATGAATCAAGATAGAAGAGGGCAGGTTCTATCAATCCTCAAGTAGCAAATGCCCAGTTGAGAGGAAATCTGAGGGCAGGAAAAGGCAAAAAGAATTACCAAATTCTCTCTTCTCTCTGAAGTTCCACAGCATGTCCTGAAAGTTAGTGCCTTGCAAATATCTGGAAAGAGAGGAGGTGGTTCCCACCTCTGTAGACGCTTCACTCCAAAATGCCGTGATGAAAACTCATTGGGGTGATCAGGCTGCAGGCCAGGAGGCTTTGCAGAGTACAACTGCAGTGCTATGGCGCTAGGAATAAAAGCCAGTCTCTTAAATATGCAAATCCAAACCACTGAATTTTTAACTACATCCTTAGGAAACTTGTAAAATGTGGATTATTGGCCTGACAGGCTAAATTATTAGATTCAGATATGTGAGCACACTGCCAAGGATGGGACAAATCGCAGACTGCTTTTTGTTTGGTTGGTTTTATACATCAGAGAAAGAACTTGACAGATCGTAGAAAGAACACAGGTCTGCTTTAAAAATAAGAATAAAAATACTGTGACACTTTCTAGTGACCTCTCCTAGGGTCACAAAATATGCACTGAAAAAACTAAAAATTAAATATTTAAGAAAATATTTATGTCGGTGTTGCTTCTGCCAGCTTCTGACTCAACAGCAACACAGGGATATTTCTTGGAGTAAAGGATATCTTTCCAGTAACACAGTGTTTTGAATTAGTTTATCATAAAACATTGAACGAGTGTCATTAACATTCACTTTGAGCAAAAGAACAGCTTTTATAGTGGCAGTGATCCTTCGGTTTTTCCCTTCATGCCAAACACTATTTATCACAATGAATGCTTGTTCCACTGACTGTTTGTTCCTAGTAAACACAGAGCAAATTCTTTTTGGCAAAACCATATGGTTTGAACAAACAAGTTAGAGCTGTAAAACCCGAGAAAACCCCCATGCAAAACCCCTCCAGGCCCCAAATAATCTGTGCTCATTTTGACTGAAGAAATAAAAAATGAGGATATTAAAGTTTTCCCTGTAGAAGTTCTTTGGACATCACAGAAGAGATTGCGTTGTCATCTTCCTGGCATTCATTTCAAAATTAGATCAGCTCTGTGCTCATCTTGAAGTTAACCCATTTTATCCCTTCTACCTGTGTGCCAGTGGGAAAGAAAAGGTCAGCTCAAGCAGAAATGAAAGGATGTGGAGATTAAGTGCTCACCAGGAAGGTTAAGGAAAGTTGGTCTTTCAAAAGAAAGGAAAAGAAGAGAAATAAGAAACAAAGAAGAAGAAAATTAACGAGTACATCCAAGCAGAACTGATCTGCCATTATCACTCCAGTCCGGCTTTGGCCAAAGTGTATATAATTTACCAAACTGTGTATTTTTCTCATCGGACTTGAATCATAAGAATATGGAAAAAATGTCGGACTCTGAAGTAGAAAAATATTACAATGAAACTGTAGCTTAGTGCAATAATGAGTAGATATTTTTTTTCACAGGTTTGTAAATGAGTCCTCTGCTGGTGAAACCCCTGAGCGAGCTCTGCAGAGAGCTGGCAGAGGAAAGCTTGGAGGTGTGAATGCAAACCAGGCATAGCATACCCCAAGGACTGTAATCTCGACTGCCTTAACTGAAAATGTGAATTGACTTCAGGAAAGTCAGCAGAGCTAGATTTAGCCCCTCTGTATCTATTTGAAAATTCATGCTTGGGGACTGGCATGAGCACCAAGATGAGACCATTGCTTGTAGCCATCCACCCAATCTCACCCGTCCTGATGGGAAAGCTGTCCTTTGTTTCCAAAGCATTTCAATCATTTTACTCACAAAATTAAGGGACAGGTGGGGAAGTAGAGTCAGAGTGCTGGTGCATGGCAATGTGACTGCTGCCCGAGATGTCCCCAACACTCCTCAGATGGGTAAAAGCTGTAATAGTCAGAATAGCCTCAAGTTAGATGAGTACTAATGTTGTACCGTATTCTGAAGAGTGTCAGCCTTAAAAGTCAAATCCATCACTCTATTCAAGGAGAAATTTGCTTTTTAACAATAGTATTCTCAAATAACAGCACATTAATAGCATTCTCAAGAATAACAAAAAGGTCCTGGAAAAAGAGTCACTGGAGGTACTTTAGTATGTTACTGGTGTGAAACCACTGAGAATACAAGTGCCAAGACATTTTTTGAGGAATACCCTTTCTACTGGCAGCGACATATGAATATCCTTAGGGGTAAAGCCTGACCCTAGTTCCTTTTTCCCAGAAGGACAAGAAGAACTGGTCTGTGCTTGTTTCTACCCACTGAAATGTTTTTGCATTTCATCAGAAGAATATGATTATGCTAACGCTGCAGCTCTTAAAGGACCAACATATAATCAGCTGAAAATAAATAGGAAATACCTAAAAGAGAAAAGTTCTTTGGTGTATATGGTGTCTGGTACTACTTAACCAAAACACTGCAAGGAGGCAGTGATCTCAAATATCTGTTTCCCGAAGGGTATTCATGTACCCACACCAGCTCATGTGCTGCAAAACCAGATGTCTATGCCTTAGCAGCATAGACAATTCTCACCTAAAGAGGTTTTATCTGGGTAGTTCCAGCCCAATGTTATGTTTCATAATGTTACATAAAATAACAGACTTTTGGTGAGTTTAAGTGTAATCAATGTTTGGGTTGAAGGGAATCTGAGGTCACAGTTTAAGCCTCTTTCATTCGCTTTGACCAGTTATTCTCTGAGAATGCTGTTCTTGTGAAAGTCAATACATAAAGCAAATTTGCCTACTCACTTTGAAAAGGTGCAAGGCTAAAATGATTGTCCTGTGGGAACAAATCTACATCTGTCAGCGCAAAGCTGTATCTTTGTCTTTCTGGTCTTTCTCAGTAGACCCTTGACACCACACAGTTGTTTGTAGAATACAGAGGGTTCGGCAAAGATGATCAACCCATTTGCTGATAATTTGTAACTCTCATAGTTCCAGGAAAATATCTTTTGTAATGCGTCTCAGACTAATACAGATATTATTTGGTTGAAATGAGCTTAATCTGCATATTATTGATAAGAAATAATTTTCTTTCCTTTGTAGTGTCTTCTATACTTCTAGCATGTTTGCTCAGGCTTTCTAGGGTATACACAAACACACATACACACACACATGCATGTAGGAACATGTCCCATATATGCACATACCTGTTATCACACAATACCATTTCCTGAAGCAATTTAATTGGATTATTTTCAAATCTTACACTAGATGCTGTTAACTGCACTGATACAATAATCAAAACTTGAGGCTATGTTCAATTTCCTGGCTATTTCTTAAGATTATTGCCTCATTTGCGCACACAAAGGGATTAATTCAGCAGATAAACTCAACAACAGTGTTCTGTCTTAGAGAGATTCAAAACACACTTAATTTGCAAATCATTCCTGAATGTTAATGAAATCGTTTGTATCAATGGAATACAGGAGTTAATTTGATGACACCAGACAGTATGATCTTGCTGGTGTGGGTTAAGTTGTGCCTTTAGCTAACTGTCATATTGGGTATATTTTAAAGGAGAACATAAAAAGATGAAAAGGAGTTACAGTTGTTTCGTGGAGAGGGTTTCCGTGGGTTCATCATAGATTCATAAGCAAGAAAATACTACTGTCTAATAAAAAAATTATGCAAATATTTCAATGTGAAACAATACAGAAAAAATGTAAAGGGAATTAAGGTAAAGAGAACGCCATGGTAAGGCTTAGGGGATAATTTTTGTTCACTTTGCATGAAATGCCCCATTTGTCTTTATACACCGCAGGGTGTGTAGGAGGTGTTTTCCTATAAAGATGTGTAGTAAAATTCATCCTCTACTTAGAAGAGACCAAAGAATGTAAAGAATCTGAAGTAAGAATGCAAATAATCCCACTATCTTCAGTGGCATTGTAAGAGATGGATTTATTTTACTAGGATTGCTCACACGAATGATCTGAAAGGAAATAATACAGGAAAAAATGTCTGGCAATATGATTTGATATTTAAATCCAGAGTGAGCTTCACTGAATATTTCCAACAAGCATAACTGAAAAGGAAGCACAAAATAGTCAAAAAGTCACAAGAAAAAATAAAACTAATAAATACTTCAGGTGAACAACCCTTGCTAGAACTACTGTTCTTGTTAGCGTCAGGTAAAATCGACAGAATCTCTCCAAAATCCATAGTCTTACTCTGAATTTTCCCAATGTCCTTGAACAGAGTCGTACTCTTAGTGTCAGTGCAAAAAGGCAGATGTTAAGTAAAAAGTAGACTATATTAATAAAATATTTCATTTCTGATACTCAAAAATTATTAAAACTTCCCATTAGGAGCAATGATACTAATGATGATTCTTCATAAATACAAAGAATAAAACAATGAGTTTAAATAAATGAGAAATCTTGTTATATTTTTCGTGACCATGAATTTTCCCAGAAATTTTTAGTTTATCTCGCTTACTTGAAAAATATGGAGCTACAGCAGTGCTTCCGGGTGACATTTACAGTCCTAAATCAATGTGTATGACCAAATACTTCCTCAATGCAGTTCTGGCATACAGTGCAGTGCAATAAGAGGAAACAGTGGAAAAATTAAATATATTTTCAATGCAAACGCATCTAGAACTTTGTGTTTTTCTCTATGATGTCACGTGTCCTTCAAGCTGAGAGAAACGGAACTAGCTGAAGCTAAGAAAGATAACTGGAAATCAGTGTTAATTTCTGCTTCCCGCCCCCCCCTCCAAAATTGCACCCAATGGCAAAAGGTTCTGCAGGGAATCTGCACTTTAAAATCTCTTCATGAGCCCTCCATTGCCAGCTTTATGCAGAAGCTCAAGAGGCCACTCTTCATTTGCTCAGCTGCGACAATTTCTGCTTGCGTTTTCATTGTGGAAACAAGACCTTAAGTCATTCTTTCTACTTCATGCACCTTTTAACACCAGGAAGAGAAATGTGTCTAAGCCCTTGTTGGTACATACTGAAACACGGTCCTGTTCAATTTATTCATTAACGACCTGGATGAAGGGATGGAGTGCTCCCTCAGCAAGTTTGCTGATGACACCAAACTGGGAGGAGCAGCTGATAGCCCTGAGGGCTGCGCTGCCATCCAGAGGGACCTGGATAGAGTGGACAACTTGGTGGTGAGAAACCTCATGAAGTGCAAGTGTAGGGTCCTGCACCTGGGCAGGAATAACCCTAGACATGTCTACAGGCTGGGGACCGACCTCCTGGAGAGCAGCCCCGCAGAGAGGGACCGGGGCGTCATGGTGGACGACAAGCTGACCATGAGGCAGCAGTGTGCCCTCGTGGCGAAGAAGGCCAATGGGATCCTGAGGTGCATTAAGCAGAGCGTCTCCAGCAGGTCGAGGGAAGGGATTCTGCCCCTCTACTCAGCCCTGGTGAGGCCGCACCTCGAGTACTGTGTGCAGTTCTGGGCTCCCCAGTGCAGGAGGGATGTGGAGCTGCGGGAGAGAGTCCAGCGCAGGGCCACAAAGAAGATTAGGGGCCTGGAACATCTGCCCTATGAGGAAAGGCTGAGAGCGCTGGGCCTGTTCAGCCTGCAGAAGAGAAGGCTGAGAGGGGACCTGATTAATGTATATAAATATCTCAAGAAAGTGAGTGAGGAGGATGGGGCCAGCCTCTTCTCAGTGGTGGCCAGCGATAGGACTAGAGGAAACGGCCACAAATTGAGGCACCAAAAGTTCCACAGGAACTTGAGGAAGAATTTTTTAACAGTGAGGGTGACAGAGCCCTGGCACAGGCTGCCCAGAGAGGTGGTGGAGTCTCCTTCTCTGGAGATCTTCAAAACCCGCCTGGACACCACCCTGTGCCACATGCTCTAGGGGACCGTGTGTGTGCAGCGGGGTTGGACTAGATGACCTCTAGAGGTCCCTTCCAACCCTAAGCATTCTATGAGTCTGTGATTCTATGATTTTCCCTGCATTGTGTAGACCTTTTTTCTCCTCTGTTCCAATCTTCTTGGTTTTACAAACTTGTTGTGAGTTGGGCGAATCTGTGGCAACTAATAGAGCGATGCTGTTTTGTAATGTTATGAAAGCATTCATGCACTGTAAACTTCGTATTCGTCAGCATATGTGCACTGGTAAGACAAAATCTTTGTACCCTATCCACCATGTGGGAACAGTGAGCTGAGGATAGAGGGGGCATTTATAATTTAATTTTATATAGCTATAATAGTAAACAAATCGTATGGTAGTATCAGTTACTGCCAAATCATGTAATACAAGAACACAGTGAGGGAATGTAATCAACATCATATATTTATGGTCTAGAAGAGAAAATCTCTCCAAACTGCACTGTATTATTAAACATATTTTGGGACTACTATGTCACTACTTTTTGGAATAAAACCTGTTCATTGTATCGCATTGTGCTGCAAATTCACAGCATTACTTCAGAGGGGCAAAGATATGCCCTTGACAGCTTTTTTTTTTTTTTTATATTTTGTTGCAGGTAGCAAACTCTAAACTCCACCCTTCCCTTAAGTGCCACATTTAATTATGAAACCTGAGAAAATGCAGTTTCTTCAGTCAGGTAAAAGCAGAAACATTTTGCTTAACAAAGTCAAGCTTTTCCTTTAGTGTTATCCTTTCTCTGGTTTTAAGATCTTTTTGGAGGAGGAGAATAAGCTGGACTTGCAGTTTAAGGGCCACACCTGAGATATGCAAAGACTGAGATATACAAAACACCTGAGGGCAGAGCAGCAGCTGGTGCAGTTCTCCGGATCCCGGAGATATCAGGGGCCACCTAGGGCTGAACTGAGCTCTTGCTCTGTCTGCAAATACAAAGCTCTCCCTCAGTGTCTTACAGCCTTGTGCATCTTCATTAGCTTGCTCTTCAGTTCTGCTGTACACCTTTACCCCGGAGGCAAATTAGACCAAAGGTTGGTCTTTCTTGCTGTGTAATTAATGGTTGTGACAAAGTTGCTGTTCTGTGTTAAAATTCTCAATTATTTTCAAGTATGCTATATCGCTGGCATATGACAAATTCATTTGTTTCTCTATGGTGGTGTGCCAGTCACGCCTTTTAATTTCCAGCGCACTCTTAAGATATGATTTTTTATTTTAATTTATTTCATTTTTAGAGAACAGCGGGGGGGGGGGGAGTATCCTTGCTAAGGGAGGCAAAAATTAGCTAGAATCATAAATTCTGACAATTTTATGCTACAGCAATATCAGCCTTGTGCTTGTACAGAACAAATCTTCTTTATATTGAGAACATCAAACCTTTCCAAATGAACTAAAGCTTTTGTTTTTAACATGAATACATCCACATGTTTCTTTTTAATGGCTTCAATTCCTTTGCAAGGCTGCTCAGTGAATTAGACAATAAAATGACCACAGTCTGAACAGTAATACTGAACAGTAACAAGTAGTGTTTTTATTTTGCCTATAGCTTTCTAAGTGATGCATCAATGAAAACTCTCATGCCTCAAAGGCTTCATGCAGGCTTAATTCTGGAAGCATATGGAAGATGCTATTGCTTTCAAGAAGAACATTTAGAGAGTTACAATTAAATATGAACAGAGCTGTAGGATCACAAGCAGACTGAATTTCACGAGAGAAGAAAAAGACAAAAAATCTGTATTTGAAAAGTGCAATTCTAATATTCTCAGAACAAAATCCAACTTACACTTGTGCATGGACAGTCTTGGACTCAATGGTTTGTCCTTTCCACAGTTGAAGAAGTTGATAAATCGACAACATTTCAATTTAAAAAAAAAAATCCTTTTTTTTTTTTTTTTGTGGAGCTTATCCCAGACTTGGTAGGAATGGAAATCTTTCTGGAACATAAAGTGGCCATTGGAACTATCCTTGAACTCCTAAATAGTGCACTGATATTCCTCAGTACTCTTGCAATGGGTGTTGACCGTGCAATGCCTTATGAAGGGCCCTTAGTACATTAAATGTTCTCAGACATCTCTTTACCAATGGTGTTTGAAGAAAATAGATTTTTTTTTCTGCTTGTAGTGGAGAGTTATTTACTTAGATGAAAAGTTCTCCAAGGGCTGGGCTTCTTTTGTGCTCTGGAAGCATCTCTCATCTCGAAATAATGTTAGTAACCTAATGTTATAAATACCTCGCTCTCTTTAATAAAAGGGATGTATTTCCATGGTGAAAATGCTTTCTTCATGTTCTGCCTTTGTAAGGGAGAAGTGTTACTCTGAGATGTGCTTGTTCTGCTCTGCTTGTGAGTGCAGAATAGTCCTTGATACAGGGCTGTTCCTGGTTTAGGGGAGCATCAGCAAAGGTGACCTGATGTCCTGATCAGCTGAAGCCAGCTGGCTTATCTAGATCATAGACTGCCAGTTATCAGCTTGGTTATGAGAAAAATTAAATTTGTTTTGAAAGTGAATGTCTTTGTGCAAAGCGGACTAGAAAATTGGACTGACTTCTCTAGACAGCTGATTTGGAAACACTTTGATGGGCTTAAGTCACACATAAACATGTGGCTATGAAGTGAGCTTGTTAGTGAGAGAAGATAGTGCTTCATTATTTTGCTGTGGTGCTTGACACTGGAAACAATGCTAAGTACATGGTGGAATACAATGATGCTTTTCACTGCCCCATTACATCAGGATAAGAGTTAAAATTTATTTCATCCTTATTGAGAGCCCACTAAACGCATTTTGGCTGATTCCAAATCTAGGCATGAGCTCAGGTCAGTCAGTCCATTTCACTAACCAAACTTCAAACAAGCCACTACTGAGTATTTGCATTACATTTGACTTTGCCTTTGAGTGTTATGCCATTATGGAAGAGAGGAAAACAGAAGAGACGTGATGGAGATAAAAATTTTTTGAATTGCTGAGAAAGAGGAGAAAATCACATTTAGATTACTCCTGATAGATCAGGGATGTATCAGTAAGTTGTGTCACTGTAAAAAATGGCAGATATTTCTATTTTAGGCCTGACATGAAAGGTGAAAAGCTGAGAGCTGTTGTGAGGAGAGGAAGAGCTCACAGAACCTCTCCATAAACTGAATCATCAGAAAATTGTGCTGTGCATCTCTCTGCATAATAATGAAGCTTTCAGCAACGCACATCTGACATGCGTACGTGGCATGCTCCCCACCTGCAAACGACCTCAGCACTAGTGGGAATCGTCATCCAATCTTTGCTGAACTTGGTGAAAATGCTGCCCTCAATAGGTTTTCTTGCTTTTTTTTATTTTTCTTTTTATTCCATCTGAGACTGACCCTTGCCATCCCATCTCTCTGCATAAAGTCTACATCCTTTCCCTCTATGAGCCTGAGTAGCTTGTGACAATGCAGATAACTGATGTTTTTCCTCCCAAAAAACAAGCAGTTTCCTTTAACACTCTCAGTTACCTAGAAGACAACTATTCCCTGTCAAAGTGACTCAAATGAGCAAGATGCAAGGGATCTCCTCAGCCCTGTGCTGTGCCTTGCAAGAAAAGCTCAGTGCTGTTTCGGAGGGATATGGCGTGTGACTTCTGCTTGAAACACAGATAAAAAGAGCGAGAGTAGGTGAGCTTTGGGCCTTGTCCCTGCCTTTGGGTTCACACCAGGCGAGCTCTGCCGCATCTCCAGCTGCATGACGCAGCGGGTGCGCGACCCTCCCAGGCTGTGGCTCATGCAGGCCATGGTCTTTCATTGCTGAGTGTTACCTCGTGCCTGATCAGCCTGAATCTGCCTGGAAGCCATACCGTCTCTTGCACTAGATGGTGCGATGATACTTCAGAGAGGCTTCTCCCTGGGCATCGTGTTTGACTAAACCATTTCATCCAGAGAATATCCCAGTTTCAAGGAGAAAAAACCTCTGTATGTCTTTATGTAAAGACAGCATTGTAAAGATTTTGTTAAGAACTCAGAACACCCACCTGAATTAGAAAGAAAATTTGAACACCTGTTTATATCAAAATATTCCTTATGTAACCCTGTTAATAACCCTTGCTATAACCACGTACATAAGCACTCTCTACATTTAATGTGCTAAAAATGAAGACATTTTGCCAGCAATATATTTGAAAAAAGTCCTGCAGCAGTGTTGTTTTCAGATCATTAGTGTTTAAGAAATATGTTCTGAAAACTCAAGAGAACTTATAAAATGACTTAAAATTAGAAAATAATAAATCTCTTATTGGATACTGATGACTCAATTTTTTTTTATTAAAAAGATGTAATTTTTTGGCTCTCTAGTATATCTCATTTTCATAACTGGGTAACCACAACAACAGAGGAAAACACATTATGGCTCTCTGTCTTGTGACTGGTTACTTATTTACTTAAACTGGTTCATTTCCATTCCTGCAGAAGTCAATGGGGAGCAAGATTAAACCAATAAAGTATGTAGACATCTGTCTTGTGAGAGTAGGAGAGGGCTTACTGAGCTAGTAAATAAGCATGTATTTCATATCTCTTGTTCGGAGCTGGGCTGCGGGAAGATAGGACCTGCAGTGCAGTGCAAGTTCAAGGAAAAGTGTGAGAGAACTCTAGCAGTGTGAAGAGGAGGGCTTGTGTTCTTCATAGTCTGTTATAATAGCCCATGTATTTCTTTCTTTTTGTCTGTAATAATAGAGTCTGTGTGACTTGAAAAAGCAGAATGTCTATCTTTTTTAGTTACATGAAGCTGATAAAGTTCTGCTACAGGTGAGGTTCTGCATTTTTATTATTCAGTGTTGAAGCAACTTTTGGAAACATAATTAGCTGACAACTGTCAGCTTTTGTTATCTGGCCCTGTAAGTGTTTAAAGCGTCTAAAGGCTGACTTTTTTTTGTTTTGTTTTGTTTTTTCTCTGCTCAGAGCAGTCTATCAGAACTCATGGCATTCTTTGTCCTAAAAACTTTGCTCCTGATCTCCATAAATCTGGGAGTTTGTCATTTTGACTGAAGATAGAGAGATATCTTCTTTATGGATGGCACAAAACAGCACTAAAATCTAGGGTCAGAGAAGATAGCAGAGTGAGTAGTTCTTTTCAGTATGGTGTAAGAGTCCTTAAGGAACTTATTCTTTGGCAACAAAGAAATGGAACATTTAATGAGAATATTGTAAGAGTCTTTCTCCTTTATCTCCAGTAACTCCAAGTGTCTTTTCATTCACATGACATCTTTTCGTTTTAGCATCCCTAGGCCAGTTTTCTTGGCCACCATCTGGCTTTTCTCCTGCATCTTGTTGATCTGAGAGGCAGCATGCACAGAGCGGGACTGCCGGGGACAGGCAATGCACAGGTAGGTGCGGGATGCAGTTCAAAGCTCTCTGCGACTTCGGAACTCTTGTAGGGCTGAGTACAATGAGTCCAGCATATTGGGTTTAATTCCACAGTTTAGGTATTTTGCAAAACAAGCTCTTGCTGTAGAGAGTTGACAACAGTCATCTGAAGGAATTGCTACTGGGCCTCTCATTTGCTCTCCCGGTACAAGTGATTTATTCTTAGAAAATCAACTGTTGACTACAAGGCAGTTCTGGCTTAGATTTTAGGCACGCCCTGGGAAACCTGTTAATTCTACCTTAATATTAGTCTCCCTCAGAGTAATCCTTAACATAGTGTCCGCATGCAGCCTGAGTCCACTCAGATAAATAAAACCAATTCACGTCTCCCAAAACTGCATATTGTTTATTCCTGACTTGATAGAAATTTCTGTGTACTTTAAATTAAAAAAGGGCTTTACAGAGATTTCCCACATGGTTTCTGACATTAATGCACATGTATTTTTCTCAACTTTTCAAATGCTCTCGCATCTAACCAGTTGCATCAATATCTGTAAGTGGCCTGCCTCTACCAATATTTTTTCATTGTATCTTTTCCTTATTATGCGTATATTTGGCTTATTTGATGGCACCTCTTCCTCTTCTTTAAACATTAGCATAAGAGTAAACATGTTGAATATCTCTGACAAAACTGCCTGATAGATAATGTAATAAGCACAGCTCTGGTTGCCAGTAATGAGCACTTCATTGCAGGAGTTTTGTTCAGGTTGAACTTTATTTTCCTCTTTTAAATTAAAACAAAACAAAATGGAAAAAAAAGCCACAAATTGACCATGGTTTGCCCATAGGAACTAGCTAATTTGAAGCCTACAAGAGCTGTAGTTTCACTCATTTTTTTCTAAGTCTACTGTGATGCAGAGGAGCGCACATTCTCCTAAGTCTGACAAAATGAGCACTGCAAAACTGGCTATCCACTGTGTCTCAATCTATGATTTTTGTAATTTGCTGTAATAAACCACCTATCAAGAAATATGCTACCTTTATATCTTCTGTCTAAACTAATCTTCTTAACAATAACTTAAAAAGATTTGCTGAATGTTTTGGAAAAGTGGTGCCGAGTAATTGGGGAATCTTGCAGTGGTTGGAAAACTGTTAGCAATTGTGATATTTTTATTTTCTTATCACTTTTCTGAAAGAAGACGATATAAGGACTTTGTTTAGCTTTATATAAATAAATAAATATGATTTTGAAGAAAATGGTGGATTTGGGGTGAAGAAAAAAAATAGTGACACATAAGAGTCAGGAATGTGGTCTTTATATGGTAGTAGTTGGATTTTCTATCACTGAATTTTCTGTAGCTGAATTTTCTATCAGGCCATATAAAATGAATTAGAATTACTGTTTTGTTTGTACTTACCTCTTTCCAGTGGCTTCATTATAGTTTTGGAAAGATTTTTTTTTAATTAAAACTACATATTTTTGCATGTTATAGGAGAGTGACAGATTTTTTGAAATTTAAGGCAGCATTTTTATATGAAATAGGTCTTTCATTAAGCAGCATAACAAACTGATCTCTAGTGAGCTAGATATCTTGCTAAAGATGTATATGCATATGAGTATATATATATATGCACATATATATGTATATGATGATATATCGGACCCCAAAACACTTTAGAAAGTGATACCAAATATTAGCACTCTTATCTGTAAGGTTTACATTGGAAATTATGCTCTATAAAAATGTAAAATTATGATGTACTTTTATTTCTGTTTTTTTTTTTTTTTTTTTTGTTTATTTCTGTTTAACCAGAACAACTGCACCTCACTGCATAAAACTTATAAAGATATAATATCCAAAGATTTCTTTTCTTGATATCGTAGAGAATGGTCTCCAGCCATTCTTTTCACCCAAATCTTCAGGGAACTTTTCTTTTTTACATCCTCAAGAGGACGTAAAAGAGACTTCCCTCTAAAACTTCATATCCAACTAGTACTTTGGTGACTTCTAAAGTTCGTAGAGAAATGTGAGGAGAAAGTTAATCCTCGAGACACTGCAGTTGTCTCTGAATGTGGAGTATGTTTTAAGCAGAATATCACCTTATTTTTGCTTCTCATGTTCACGCCTTTCTCAGAAAATAATTGGTACTTTGTGCTCCACCTGAACTGACTCTTCTCACAAGGACATATAGTATGTTTGTCACAACCTGGTGCTTTGTCCCATTTGATTGTGGAGATACAGTCAGTGTATAGCTTAAAGAGCTTTTAAAAATTCTTTTCTTTGACCCTGGAAGCTACTTTTTTGTTGAGGCAATGATAAGTACTTACTTTGGTACTAAAGGGTAATCTAGTGAATTACCACTACACTGGGATATGGGGGAACTTTTAAAAGTGGAATGTTTTAGTTGATAAGATGACATACATGCTGATATTGTTCAAAGGCAGAGTCTATTAGAGCATCAATGGAGTAGAAGGACAGCTCTCCAAACACAAGTGTGTCTCTGCTCTTAGAAGTAAGAATCATATCTGCTTCTATTGGCCCCCATTCAATAGTTTCTTTATTCTCTCCGCTACAGGATTATGAATGGTAACTTTCCCATTTGGATCCTTGAATCACTCCAAATTTAAAAAGGGCTCAAATTGAAAATATTGCTTCCTGTGATCAAGAAAAGACTGCATGGTGTAGAAATTGTCAAGTATATTTTGTATTGATGATGAGAAAAATCTGATCATTACCTAGAGGGCTTATGAGGAAAAAGAAAGGACAAAGTCCTTCCAACTTCTGTAAAAGAAGTTTAGGGGATGGGTTTGGAAATCAAGAATAAAGCACACTGTGGAGAGGATATGTGGTGCATCACAAAATTTCAAATAGTATTCCAAAAAGAAATCACTCGTAGGTTATTATTCTTTTAACACCAACAACTACTCTGGACAGTGCTACATTCCAAGGAGAGCTTCTCCTTTAGGAGAAGAAAGGGGACATAAGGAAGGTTAAGGGAGAGCATGTCACTTAACAGTAACCTTGAGCCTAAGAGCAACCTTGGTAACTAAGCCCATGAACCTCTTTGCTGCTTTCCAACTTCTGCAAAAAACTCGTATATTTGAGCCCGCACCGGAGATCACACAGAAGCTTTTGGTAGGTGCTGGAATGACAGCTGATTATTTCTGAATAAAAACAGATATTTTTAGAAAATTATCTTGATTAAGTGGACCTGTAACTTTTTATCATGATTTCTTTATTGTCTGCTGAATACTACTCTGGAATGTGTGGGGAGGCTATTTTGTTTGTTTTGTTCTGTTTTAGCAAGGATTCTTTTGCCTTCTGGATCACGTACACACCTTAGATTCAGGCAAAACAGTGCCTTTATCTGCTCAAACCTAGAAAAAAAGTGTGAAAGCTCCTCACCTCTGTAAAAATACAAAGCATAAGACTGAAAAAAAAAAAAAAAGTCCTGCCTGGATGAGGCTGTTTTCAGTATTACCTGTGGCCCCAGATCCATTGCCCATAGTATGATCCATACCAGTGACTCAGTACTGCCGGGAAAACAAAGTCTGTATTTTTGCTCTTCTGTATAGACAGCTTCATTTTAAAGCAACAATTAGTCCTTGATGATTAGTCCTCTACTCACTAGTGTGAAAATGTAGAGGTTATTTGCTATTTCAAAAATCAAATAATTTCTTTCCCCCTTCAGGTGTGTTATTTTTGCAAGGAAAAGCAAAGCCGCTTGTTAAAATTACCCCAGCAGCACTCTCTAATGTGACAATTTATCACGATTTCTGGTAGTATATGGGAGTTGCTATTAACAAGACATCACCTAAATGGTGAAAGCAAGAAATTGTTTCTTAGGATTCAACCTTCATACATGGCAAGATATAAATAAGTCAGGTAAAACATAAAAGCAAACCCACATTTTTATTTTAAAAACTCGTTAAAAATTAGTGTGTTTATCTTATTTTCATAGAAAAAAACCCCAGCTATTCCTGCACTATGGTCTCTTTCATTGCACTGTGGCTGAAGATGCATGATTTTAAATGTATTCTGGCTGACTTTGTAGTTTAGAGTTACCAATACTACTGAGTGGAAGAATCCCTAATCCCTCTTCTCAAAGCAGGAAATTGTTTTTATGCCAACGTAGGAAGCTGAATCAGGCTGGTGAAAATGTCAGTCTTGTATATAAGTAGAATTCCTTGTTCGGGTGTAGGAGGGAAGAAAAGAGCTTTTTCTAGTATTCTAAGCAAAATATCTGATATGTGTTCCTATACAGTCACAGATTTCCTAGCTGGCCCTGGCCAAGTTACTATGGGACAAATATCCAAAGTGAGTGCATACACCTCTTGAGTGGCAAAAATCAGCATAACAGAGGCATACACCTGTTCTATTTGTATGTATAAATACTTGCAATTGTGTGTGATGGTTCATCTACAGCTGAATCTGTATGTATGAGTGCTGGGGAGATGTAAACATTCATGAGTAGTGAATTGCATAGCCTTCTTGTACTCTGTACCAGAGCTCTGGCTTTTATCCTAGAGATATACTTCTGAGATAAGCACTCAGAATTACAAATACTTCCAGCTCCACTTTGAATTTTGTGATATTCGGTCTTTCCATGCACCAGGTCCCTGTGAATCTGATTCTTCATTTGTAAAGCTGTTGTAAAGCAAAGCTTGGAGAGAGCTTAAAACTAAGGAAAAAAGAAAAAAAAAAAGTAAAGAAAATAACCTAGGACTTAACACTTCGCAAAATTTCTTGATTCTGGGATACCTAGGATGCTTTAGTGTTTAGAACTGGTCATATCAGTAAACTGCGAGCAGAGGTTGCAACAGAGCTGCAAAGTCCTCACCTTAGGAAGCAGTGCAGTCCTGGGGTTTGGTGCACGGCTCTCAGAATGCAGGTTTCGTTTTCTGAGTATCTGTGAGAGAGTGAGACCTTTCTTGTACCTCTGGTCTGAAGTGTTTGTGATATTTCCATGATCTATGGACGGTCTCACTGTTTGCAATCTATATTTTCGCACTTCTCACACTTGCTTAGGTTGTGCCCAGACTAGTTCGCTTCCTTTCATAGTTTGCCTGGCTTTTCATATCACTTCTTAATATTCTCTCCACCTTATTCAGCACAGGATCTTATAGGTCTAGTCATATAGTTTGAAGCAACTTGGTGCTGTTTTTTTTTTGGTTTTGTTTTTTTTGTCTTTTTTTTTTTTTTTTTTTTTTTTGTCTTGGATACTTCAGGGCATCCTTTGCCATTGGAATTCAAGCCCCCTTGGTTTCCCACCTCGTCTTGTGACCACACGCAGCTGTAGCGTGTCCATGCTGGTGGCCCCTGACATGGCAGGACTGGATATACTGGATATGTTATAAAGACCACAAAATATCTTTGAGTCAGAAAGCTGTATTAAAGGATGAATTGTAGAATGGAGGAGGAAATAAGGAGTGACCTCCCTTGTCTCACAGGGAGAGATACTTAATGTACCTGAAAGTGCAGGATGCCACTTTTATGTCAAAATCCATCATGCTACCTATTTCATCTATTGCTTCATACTGTGTCCCAAAAAGGCAGTTATGAGGCTGAAAAAAAATCTTTATCTGAGATGTGCAGAAGTTGCACTAAGGTGGAAAGTGGGTCAGGCTCTTTAAAAAAACATTGAATATGTCCTAAATTTCTCACTACTTGTTGCTCTAAGATTACCATTTTTACCTCTTCCTTACAGAAAAGTGTTAATATAGCAGCCTTCTACTTAAAGTCTCAGTGAATGAAAGTGGTAGGACTGCAATTTTTCTGTATTTCCTGGAAAACAGTTGTATCTCAAAATCAGAAATTTAAGGCTCTTTGTTAAATGGAAAACATAATTTCTTCTTACTTGATAGTTACTGCTTTTTTACCTCTAAATATCAAGTCTGTAATGGACTGCTATAATTAAAAGCACATTAAGAACAGCTCCAAAAGGCCTTAGAAAGTTTAGCAGTGATTTAATATATAGATAGGAGGGAGTTCCTGTTGGTTTAGCTTTATCAGCTAAACTATTAACGTCTACCTCTAATGAGATGCTTACAAATACACAGGGAGAAGCAGTGCTGTATGTTTTCATATTTTAAAGCTTATCTTTAAATGCTTTGCAATAGCAACAAGTAGCATTTATGAAAAATGGATACCATGGGACATGTATTAAAACTTAGAAGAGATGTCAGAATCAGTCACTGTGCATAGCCTGGCTATTTTATCAATCTACGGCAGGGAGCTACAGGAGACAGTCTTTCTAGTTGAAAGAGAATTAACACACGGACTGAGAATGTTTTTTATGATCATGGGGATCTTCAGCTGGTACCACTGGAAAGCGTTGTCCTGTTGTAGTCCATAGAGATGCTATAGTCTGTAGATGTCTACGATGTGACATTTTTCAATGTACAGGCTGATCTCATGAAAGAGCACCAGCTGTGCTGTTAGCTCTTACACCTCAGCTGTATCTATAGCAGTAATACTTTAACCCCATTTCCTGTCATTAAAATGGATTGTCAAATGCTCAGAAAGCACCAGCTTAATTAATAAACAGTATGTGCATCAATCTGCGAACAGAGCTTGGGACTGAATAGTATGGGCGTTTTGTGCCCTAACTGCTTTATTCTCATAAACTCGGGGGGAAGCAAGATGAAGGTTTTACAACCTGTAATAGCTCATATTCAGCTTGAAAAGTCTGCCAGAGTGAGGGAAACACACATTTTTCATTTTTGAAAGCTTAATGTATCTTTTCAGTCAAATCAGTTTAAAATATTCATTGTGTCAAAACAAGTTACATATGTTATTGTTACTTATAACAAAGAATGTATTAAGTAAAATTGCCAGGATTATTAAGATTTCTGTTAAAAATTAGTACTTGTTCAGGGCACAGCCAGTGAACTTCCATGCAATTATACATAGATTTTTCCAAAAGATAAACAAAGATTTTTCTGTTAAGAACTACCTGGGGGTAATTTTGCTCCTCTCTTTCTGAACATAATCTCCTCCTTATGCTCTGTTGCAGTGCAGAGGATATTTAGTGAGCAGTTTGACATGAATGGGATATCTCCTTTCTCATGTGAGAAGGATTTGGAGCAAGATGCAAATTCTGTGGCCAGGGCAAAGCCTGAGTAAAAAATTTTGATCTAGAGCGATGAGGTGTTTGAGCCAAATACTGGCGTGGTCTGCGAGCCGCTGCTCAACGGACCCCTTCCCTCCTTGCACACAGGATGCAGTGGTGCAGATCTCCTCAACAGGGCTCCTTCTGCCTTCCCTTAATTTGCAGTTAATTATTATTTCTCTCTTAAGACACACACTGTGTATGTGTGTGTTGGGTCTTGTGCACTGGGTCTCTGCTCTGGTGAGGTTCCAACTTCTACCAAAGAATGAGCTGGAAGCTGGACCTCATCGTGGGAGTTTCCGTGTGGGACCTGTCATGCCTCCTTGCAGGAGCCCGTAAGAAAGAGCTTGTGCCTGTAACACACAGGGCCGACCATGGCAGGATGGCCCAGGGCTGGGACCTGCTAAAGCCTCCTGGTGCTGCACTCTCTGAGGTGAATGAGAGTTTTGCTGCAAAGACGCCAGAAGTGAGACCAGGGCGCCCAGACTTGTTCAGACTCTGCTGCATAAGTCATGAACCCTGATATATAAACATACTGGCTAAGCAGTCCTAAGCATCAACATCTTATGCTGACTGCTTTCAAATGATTTATGCACCTCCAGACTGGAGCAAATCACTAGAGATAGAGCATTAGTTCTGCATGCCCCAAAACACATGGAAAAGCTTTGGTTTAGAATTGTGTTTATGCGAGTGCATAGGAGGATGGTTTTCTCCCACTACAGATTTTCATTAGCAATAAGACTCTGCATATAAATGCAGTCTGTTTAACTAAAAATCCTCACTTTAATTTCGGGAGGGAGGCCTTAGCAAAATTTATTCTACTTTTGAAAAGTATCCTAACATCAGCTGTAAAATCCACCCATCCAACTTCACTCCTTCTCTCAGCTCTTTCATCACTGTAGGCAATAAGAACTACCTGCACTAAGTTCTTGGCTAAGTTAAGTCTGGAAGTAAGTAAGGGAGAATTGAAGAAGATTGTGAATGGCTTATAGAAACAAGCCTATATTTGCTTGGGATAAGCTGCTTGACTTCTATTTTAAGAAAACATACATTATCTTAGATGTTTGGGCTTTAAATAATCCATAAAGATGAAGAAAAGGAGAAATAAAAAGCCAGATTTCCATCTCTGTGCAAAAATCAGTCCTTGCCATCTCCTGATTACGTGGTGCTCTAACAGAGGTGTCATCTTCTTTGTAGATCATGTAATTTGAGGCTTTCTTTCACTCTGTCTCATCAAGTCAGGCATGCAATTCATTCTTTTGTTTAGACAGTTGGTCTTCTAATTGAGAAGCAGGTGACTATTTTGCACCAAATGGTTCTCCGTTTGTGCATCTTTCTACTCCCTGTGAGGTCGATACATATTGAAATGGGATATGTCTGTCCCTGACTAGGAGAACAAATAACATGGCAAAAGAGGGAAATGTAAAGGCAGTCAGAACATTGACAAAAATAAATAAATTAATTAATTAATCCATACGTATATACATACATAGCTAAATCATGAGCTAGGTACAGAAAACTCTAGCAAACTGGACTATGTGTGCTTGAGTTCTGGCTCATGACAAAACAGATGACTTCTGGGATTGGCATTACCCTGCTTTACAGGATTTGGCATAAATTTGGTATTTGTGTACATGCACCTCTGTATGTGTGTATGCGCATGTGTATATATGTGTGTGTATTTTTGTGTGCATATATATACATACACACATGCCCCAATCATAAAAAGTGGCTGTATGCTGAGGAGATGATCAGATCTCTGGGAATATCTAGAGTAGAAAGCTCCTAACACCTTTGAGATCTTTTTTCTTCAGTTGCAAGTTCTCAAACGTTCCTGTGATTTGTCAGATTAAGGCTGAAAATATGCTGATAAATGAGACATTTTTGTTTAAGAGGAAAAATCCAAGTTCTGAAGCTGTTCCCTGATTTGCCCAAGTTCGACAGAAGTAGCCCGGGCACTGTGAGCTGTTTCCCCTGGCTACCTTTCCTCTAAAGGCTGATGTTGCTCAAGCTGGTGTTAATGATCTGGGACGAGCCACACAGCATCCACAGCCAGCAGAGATGTGCGCTTGCTACTCAAAGGAGGAAATGCAGGAAGAGTTTGTGCAGATGTGCCAGACCCTCTCCTGTCTGCAGGCACGCTCCGCATTCAGATATACAAAAATATTCATTGTGATCTGGTCATAAATAGCACACATTAGTGTTAGAGGATTATGCCAGGCGGAAAACTTGTCTTTTGTACTTAATGCCGTTCGCTACCACTCACTAGTTCATTCCTTTGCTTTGTTATTTGCAATTGTCTTTTGCTCCACCATTTGTTTTGCATTAATGTTGTTTAACATGATGTTGTTTTCTGACCAGTGTAGCCTCAGCTGAGATGCTGCTTCCAGCATTATTGAGAGTTCACAGAATGCGTCATTACAGAACAATATGAATGAGAACAAAGAACATTACAAAAATGGCCAGGCGATTTACTCCTCCCTTCCCCCCTCCATGCATATTCACAAAAACAAAATGTCCAGATTGAATTTGAAGGGGAGGAGAGAAGGGGAAGGAAATGTAGGATTTAGTGCAGATAGTGCAGCTATGTGGTCTGCAAGACTGCTCATTCTGGGGAAGTGCTTTCACAAAGGGATGTGTCGAGGTCAAATGAAATATCTTGAACTTTGTGCAGTCTCAAGTAAAACTCGTAATGTTGTTTGAATCTTCTCTTGTTTGTGATTTAATTGCCTTGTATTTCTCCTTTGAGTGGTATTAAGAGACTAGAATGCTCACAAAACAATAGGACAGCTGCAGCAGACAGCTTCTGGAGGCTTTCTTTTAGCAGTTGGATAAATACAACAGGATTTGCATGAGCTGTCTTCACAGCCTCTATCAGCAGACTGAAAAAAAACAAGGCAGAGTTTCAGGAACAGAGTTGTTCCCTTTGATGTCTTGCGTACAGTATTCTTTGTATGATACTAGCATATTGTAGAAATGTTTGACAGCCAAGAGATTAGAAATGTTGAACATTATGGAAAGCCGTGAGGTAAAAATAAATAAATTAAAGTGGCAACAACTGCAATTTCAAAAAAAAAAAAAATCAATAAAAAATAAAAAAAAAGGAAGGAGAAGGTTTTAGCATGAATTTCTGATGTACAGGGAACACTGGGGCTTCCATCTGTTCTGTGCTTACTGATCCCTACCACTTGCTTGTTCCAGTGCTGGGCCGGGAAGCACTGAATGTCGCTCACGGCAGGGGAATTTGATGACTGCCAGACCATCAGGTTCTATTTGCACAGTGACACAATACAGCCCTCCAAGGAAAACTTTCAAGGGGTCTTTTCAAATGCTCCTATGGTCCCTTTAGTGATCTCTACAGCAAATGAAAAATGACAATGTAAAATTAACTTGTGTTACCAGGAACCTGAAACTCCCTATAACGAAATGGAAATCTGATGAGTGAAATAACCACAAAATGGAGAGATTAAGACTTCTGGGAATTTCAGAAGTTCTGTGTTCAAATAGTAGTCTGTATCTGGAGCTCTCTGGCAAACAGCTCCTGCCCTATCAGTGTCCTTAGGGTGACTTTCTGGGTTCCTTGGTCTCTCTGGTATCAATTTCCACACTGGTAAAGAATGGGGAGTCTCACATCACTCATACTCTCACTGCTGCCCAGGATGTGTACTGGGGTGGTGTGAAAGTTTAAATCACATCAGCAGCAAAAGGGGGTCCTGTTTGCCACAAGCTCTAGACACTGCTCTAAATTAACAGGAACTAGTATCAAGTAGAATTAGGAAAAAGGAGGTATGCAGCTGATTAGCAAAGTTAAACAATGTTAGGTGGAAAATAAGGGGGATCTAAAAATAGAAGAGAAGAGAAAATAAGAAATTGGGTTAAGGAGTTGAAATAGAAGCCATAAAAACAGGGATAAGCATGCAAACAGCAGATTTGAAGAGAAGTCAAAAAGTTAAAATATCACCACCATCTTTATCATAGTAAATGTTATTGCTAGGTTTAAGTTAAACAATAATAATAAAAAGAAAGACCCTCTGTGAGACCAAACTAAGGTCAGATTCAAGTTTCTGTAGCTTTTGGAGTGGGTCTTCTGAAGTTTTACAAACTTCCATTTATCCCTAGAGTCTGTTTTACTGAAAGCTCATTCAACACGTGTCCTTCTTGAAAGTCCTCTTTGGGAGGGTTACCTGGAGAATGTTTTTGTGCTTCCTCATTGGCTGTTGCACTGACTCTCCACACTGCTGCCTGTCTGACCATAATTTATTTTTTCCTTTGGAACAAGTTGTTCCATCTTTGATTTTTATATACAACAAATTGTTTTGGTTTCCACATTTCCATCAAGAAATCTGATCCTAGAGGTGTGTGCTTTTGTAATTTACAAAAATAATTGGAAGAAATGAAGTATAATGCAGAAATGTGGAAACAAAAAACTTCCTAAGGAGACACAAGGCTCCAATGCCCTGCTTAGTGGGACAAAAATTCTCCTGCTCTTTGAATAATGTGCAGAAGATGAAGATGATGAAGAAGATGAAGATGATGATGATGAAGATGAAGGCAGGGGGCAAGCAAAGTTGCTCTTCTGTTCCTCCTTGTCCATCATGAGAGATCAGAGCCCTTGCACTCTTCCAAAATTAGAGGAGAAAAATCACAGTTTATTTTTATTATTATAATTTTTTGCTGTTTTTAAAATATCCAGTCCCTGAAGCAGAACTTGTATTCTTGGGTGATATTTGAAAGGACTAAGAATAAAAAATGTGAGTGTGGGATTAATCTTCCTCTAGGCATCTATTCTCTCTGACTCTTTTAATGGAAACCATGACTGATAGTATTTGCCAAACCCTGACAACCAGTGAATTTTTGGTGGGTTGGTGAGGGTATAGTTGGAATTTGGACAACTGAAAGGAATTATTTCTCCATATAAGCCTGGTGTTGCTTCATGAATACAACCATTCATTTTCAATTGCCTTTAAGTTATTTGAGATAATAGAAATAATGTTGAGTAATTGCAACTTTCATTGAGGACAAATGTTGACAATATGAAGTCTCATGCTGCTGAAAACCGTAGAAGTTTATAGTAAAAGTATGGTTGTTAATTCTTAAATCTTACTACAATTAGCATACAACATTAAGCATTGTTTCATTTCAATAAGCTACTTCAAGAGATATTTTCCAAGATCAGAAATGAATAATTCTAAGAAAATGAAAAACATTATATCCTGCTTTTATTGAATGATTTCCTTTGCACTGCATTTCCTCTATAATTAGATTTTGCTACCAAATGAATGCTCACTCATTTTCCAGCAACAGTTTTAATCAGGTATTTGTTGTGCAGTTTTTTTCTGTTTTTTTTTTTTTCTATTAGCCTCTCCTGTGGACTTTCAGACATGTCAGCTGAGTCCTCTCATCAGTGAGTTTTCTATAGCATCATTGAGTGCAACTGAAAAAATCCATGGAAAACAGTAATATATTCTGTAAGTCCCTGGAAGCTTAGACAACAGCCTGCCTGCAAGTCCTGCCAGTACAAATGAATTTCGCAGAAAAATAGCGAAAGAAAACATAGTTGATGGTACCACCTATCATCATGTTTTGACCAGGCTTCCTGAGTACAAAAGAGAAAAAACAGTCACTTCAAGGAGAAGTTAATGATCCTTCCTCGCTGACCTCTGCAGACAGACAGCTCTGTTCACTCACCTGCTGGTCAAATTACCCTGTCTCTTGATTTACATTTATTTGGAGAGGGTGATTCCCTGCCTTGGACAGCAGCTGTTACTGCCATCAGACACCTCTGTGGTATGTCTTCTGGAAAGCCAGACAAATACAATTTTGTTTCCATACAGCCACTGAGGTTGAGTAGTGAACCTTGGGTTGTAGGTTTCTATCTTGTTTCTATCCCTCCATTAGAATGCCTTCACTTTTTTTCTTGCTTATTCTAACTGAGTAGGACATAGCAACATCCTCTGTACATCTACAGCATTTTCATAGCGCTCTAAAAATATGTGCATGCTTGCTGAAGGCGACACTGTTCATTACCCCTGAAACTAAGCCAGATTTCAAACAGCTTCCTCCCCTGAGCACTCAATTTCAGCTGTCCTAGAGGACAGCAGGGTCAGGGTGGAGGGAATGAAGGGATAGGATGGGAGGACACTGGATACAGCAGCAACACAAGACATGGCAACACTTTGTGATCATGAGGGGAATGAGGTACAGAAGATTCTGCCTGCTTTAAGTTGCAGCATGGATTTCAGTGGAAAGGTTATAGTTGCTTGGTTTGGAAGTGGTCCCCAAAATTGGCAACCGATGGTGACATACCAAAATCAAAGTTATCTGGTTAAATCCCATGCCCAGGTTGAAGTCCACGCTGAGCTTCAGGGGCAGACCTACTGAAGCTCTGCTGCTGGGAGGAGTAATGTACCACCAGGAGATGTAAAACCAGGGAACACTAAAACTCTGGTAGAGTCTGAGTGAGCTAAATTGTCTCAGACCTCCTGTTGACTCTACTGTGACTGGTTTTTTGAAGGTCGTTCTGCCTATCTGCCTTTCTGAATTGCATGCTCTTACTGTGGATGATGTGGCCAGCACTGGTCTGGGAACTGACGGATATATCTGCAAAAAAGGCCATATGTTTCTGCTATAGAAAGTTGCCATCAAAATAACCTAATTGATCTGGAAAGACTAGTGGAAACTAACTCAACTCTCAGGAGAGGAGGCAACTCCCATGGTTTTACTGCCTGACATACATTTTCCTAGGTGGGTTTTGCGCAGATGCTGTCCAGCACCTTCTGTGCATGCCTGAGCATGTGAAAATTGCTGTACCCTGGAAAGGAGGGTACACCAAGCTTCCCTGGAAAGCAAGGAAGATCCTGAGGCCCTTCCTCATCCTGGAATAACAGCCCACACCGAAATGCAGTAAACTAGCTTGTTTGCTGCAAACGAGTAGCTTGTGAGTGCGTAGCTTGTGAGTGTCATAAGCAGGGAAATACTGTCCCTAGGAAATCAGAATTCAGCATTATCAGGTCAGTTCTTTTCAGAATGGACAGGATGAGCTGAACTTATTCGAGGCAATCTCCTGACAGTTGTTTAACTGAAGCCTTGTTTTGTTTCTGAGTTGCTGTAGCATCGCATAAGACTCCCTCGTACCTGACACCCACTACCACAACATGTAAACCTATGTGTGTTTAATACTGTGGCAGGAAGAAAATTCCCTTTTTGACAGCTTCAGTCTAGAGTAAAAATATTTATATATTGTTAAAAGCAGTCAAACTTTTAAAAGTGAGATATCCTGTCACTTCTAATGATGGCTTGTCTACTTGTATACCTTGTCTCCTTTACAATAAAAATATTTATACTCATACAAGTATCTGACCTGTAAACTTCTAGCACAATCCTATCTATATTATTTTGCTTCTTCTTACTTTTCAGTTGTGCTGTTATGAATAATTTGATGCAATGATTTCACCTTTGCTACTGCATTTTGGGTAATCACTGAAAGATTACTCTCATGGCTTGTTGTCATGTGCTTTGTGCCATGCAATGAATCAAAATGGAGAGTATACGTATCTGAGATACCCAAACAAAGTAAATAAGGGAACAGAGAAGAGGGTGAAACATGGGTTGGGAGATACGCCCTTCATGTAGAACACATAAAGTTGAAGATAGCTCAAAGAAGAGCCCAGAGCTGCTAATTAAAACATCGACCCAAGAAGTACCTTTATTTACAGTTGGCAAAATTACCACTTACCCAAACATTGTTTATTTATTGAACTGATAAATATTGACTGGTGTTTCAGAAATATGCCAGTGAAAGAGCAGCTGTGTTCACAGCAGAATGAGCATGCAGGACATAGATATCAAAGCCAGCCCCTAAGCCTTGCAGGGGCTGTGTGTTTCTGTGGGTCTGCATGTGTGGACTCCAGCTGGAGATGAGGTATAAATCAGAAATTGCTCAGTCATAAATTGTGTGATGTCTTTGAAATGTGGTGAGATTTTCACCATCAGCTATGGGTGATGGTCCAACCAGACTGTCCAGAAAAGAAAACTCTGGCAAGATATTAGCTTGTGCTGTTTTCTTACTTTATCTATCTATCTATCTATCTATCTATCTATCTATCTATCTATCTATCTATCTGTTTTTTAAGAACCCCATTCTGCAGTTGCTGTTACAAATCACCAGTATTTACAAGTTCACATCTCTGCGTGATCTCTAGTGCCTGCAGCCCATGGGTTTTGTAACTGGAGCACAGTCGTGTATGGCCCAGATCAGATGCCTGTTCCTTCTTTTCTGGGGGTGATGATGCCACACATGAAAGATGTGGGTGAGACGCCGCATGTGGAATCGTGTGTGTCCAGCTGGTGTTTGGGGAAGCCTCTTGAGCTCTGCAGGTGGGAAGTGCCCAGGTTTGAGAGCAGTGAGCAGTGCTAACAGGGCTCCGTAGGCTCCCTGAAGCAGAGACTCTGACATTCATTGATCACCTTTAAGCCAGCTTCTCAATATATCCATAAGAAAGTATATTCTGAGAAGACCAAGTGGCAAGCTGCTGTTGTACTAAGGTACTGTGATCCTTATCATCTTTTTAAAAACAACATTGCTGTGAGAAGGAAGCAGGTTCCCATTTTTCAAAGTGAAGCAATGTTTTGATAGATGAATCTTCTGATATTACTTTGCTGTGAATCTGCATAGTCACCATAGTGCCAGGTTTCTTATATTCTTGTAGGGTAAATTCTTACTTCTGTCATGGGGGAAGAAATATGATGAAGATAGTTAAATCAGTATTTCTTACTCTGTTTGCTCTCCTGCTTCCCCCACAAAGATTGTATATACACTGGATTATCAAGTAAGTGAGGGAGTCTGCTCAGCAGTCCAAGCTACTAGGGGGACCTAGTTCAGGTTTCTGGGAGATCACACCCTTCAGACCACAGCTCTGAGATCGCAAGGGCCATTGACACAATTAACAGTGCACAATTAACAGTGCCTATTTAGATTTTTTATTCTTTTTGTAAAGATTGTTTTAATTGACATAGTCTTTTATGGAGAAGTATGTCTGAGCTACGGAGAGGTACCTGGATTTCTCTCTTGTCTTAGCTTTCCCCACCTCATCATTGGTTCTAATACAGTCACTCTGCTCCCAGGTTCATGGGACGACAAAAGAGTGACAAGCTGGCCTGTTCCCTGACTTCTGCAAACACCTAAGCAATTAATTTTTAATAACCAAAATGCTCTTAGAAAGAAAAAAAGAAAAAAAATGACTTGCATGACCAGTTCTTTTCTTGCCAATAGCTAGCAAGATTT
This sequence comes from Eudromia elegans, assembly GCA_003342815.1. Taxonomy (NCBI): domain Eukaryota; kingdom Metazoa; phylum Chordata; class Aves; order Tinamiformes; family Tinamidae; genus Eudromia; species Eudromia elegans. The sequence goes on along the minus strand of PTEX01000087.1, from coordinate 1,405,416 downwards.
AGGTCCAAGTTCCTCAGTATATGCACATAATACTGATAAGGTGTGTAAACTCTGGTCATCTTACTACGTAATAAAACTATATATGATGATTTATATCAAGTGAATATCTATGGATTGCTCTTTGGTCCAGCATCCATGGAAGGAAGGAGTAGACTTGATTCAAACTGGCATCATAGGTGGTGTGGAGGGGCTGCTGCCGTGGTGTCCAGATGGAAAGGGAGATCTTGGTCCCTTGTCTCATGTTCCCAGCCTGTAAGTCATCAAGAACAATCCAGACCAGCTGCTGGGAGGAGTCTTTGGTCCATCTGAACAGACATCTGGGAATGAAGGCTTACTTCTCTTCTAAATTAGTCCATAGGTATTTCACTTTGCAGACAAGGTAGCTTAAGCGTTCTAATGGATCTTTAATGAGCTTTGTATCTCAGATTTGAATCAAGCTAGATCTTGCTCTGTCAATTAGCAAGATCTTTTAAGAGCTATTAAATAATGGACTTTACTTATGTTGGGTTTTTTGAGTGCTTTGTTTTGTTTTGTTTCTCCATGACATTACATTTGAACACAATGTTATTGACAGTGATTCACTGGGACAGGAGAAGAAATTCTGTATCCTGTTGATGAGGTGTTGGTGAAGGTGTAGTGTTAGTATGCTTGTATATAATGAAATGCATAGTGGTTCCAGCTGTTTGAATAGATGTAACTTTCTGCTTAGTGCTCCCTGATTGTTACTTGGAGCTTCTGTATTCCAAAAAGGCAAAGTCAAGCCTAACAAAAATGCATAGAAAAAAAATCTGATCATGCTGGAAGATTCTTGCCATGTCTCCAGACTGCTGCGTTGTGCCAAGCAGAGATTATGGTTTTCACAAAAGATCAGAGTATCTACGTCCAGCGCTGGCCTTGATGCTGTCCTGCCTCAGAGCAGTCGCTGACCTGAAGCCTGTTGACATTAAGAAGTAAAGGTTTCTTGGGGGAAGTGAGGTGAAGCTGTTCTGCATGTGTAATGCGAGATTGAGGCACAGGTGTGCTGGGAGTGCGTCCTATACGTTACATAGAGAGCACAGGAGTTATTTCTCTAGAAACACTGAGTTCGTTAGTATTGAAGCTGCGTGGAAGAAGTAGCCTGTGGACGTACATTGAGAGCACTCTCTTATGCTTCACTACCACATCAGAAAGGTTTCCTGTGGTGAACTCAAGTCAGACTGCGTGATTTGCTTTCTCTCCCCTCAAAACATTTAAATTCTCTTATACAGTGTTTAATATTTCATTATTTCCAGTGGATAAAAGAATAAAAAAAGAAAAACTTTGGAGAAAAATTGACAATGCATAACTTCTTCTCTCCAAGTCAGTATTGCCAACCTCAAAAATGAATGGTCCTGATATCTTCAGAGACCAGATTTTCATATTTGTTTGCAGAAGAATGGAAAGTACATTTTTAATAATGCTCCTGTGATGAATAGATGGCTCAAAAATAGCATGCTAAAGCTTGATTCTGTGCTGTCAGAGCAAACTCTGCCAAGTAATTTGCCTATATAAACAGTGTAAGACCAAAAAGCCTATTGTAAAGTCGATCTTATTTTTAGAGGTAGATTTTATTATTCACTCCCGCTTGCTTTCAGTACAACACAAGGCCATGATTGCCTGCCATCCGATTACCTAAGAGCTCAGACCTGACACCCAGCAATTCCCAAGCTTGAGCTTCCCTGGAATTGGAGGAACATGTGTGGTTTTCTTGTGCTAAAACCCAGTCTGCAGAGGCTCTGGTGTTGTCCCTTTCTCCCAGCCCCCTGACCCACTTGCGTTACTATGAAGCATGGAAACGCACAACTGGATTCTGCTCTGACACTGAACCCTGTATGTTCTTACTGGTATAATAGGGTTTATTTGATTGGGAGTTGGGGCACAGTAGGAGCTTTGGTAGTGAAAGCAGACTATGGCACAGCCATGCTGCGGCTATCATAGCACCAAATCAGGTCCACACCGGCTGGTTCAGGAATGTGAAAACCCTACACCATCAACGAATGCTGCAACTTAGCTCTTCACAACTGGCAAAGAACAAATGGGGCTTCTGCTGAGCCTGTCTTGGAAAGTGCCAGGCTGAGAGCCTTTCACTTGCTCCGCAGTGGGATTGTGCAGTGCAAGGTCCCTCTGGAGTCGCTGGAGGAGGGATGTGGTAGCTAACGTCACCCTCCAGCCTCCTTAGTCTGGTGCATTTTCCAGGGTTTGGCATTCTTCCTTCACAAGGGAAACTGGCAGATGACTTTTCCTCTGTAATGTGGAATGTTACTCTGCGCCAATGGGCAGGAGGTGACTTTGCTGAAAGAAGCTGCAACAGGTAGATGTAGAGGAGTAATTCTTTCTCCTCAGCTCTTCCTCTGGGAGATGTCAATGGCTGCCACTCTGCCTTCAAGCCTTTTTCACCACAGGCTGTTTCTTGATATTGCAGTCTTTCTGGTTCGTGATATTCCATGTCAATTTTTTTTCTCCTGTCCCCATGCAACAGGCTCTTTTCTGTTTTCAGACCTAGAACCTGGTATTTTGGACTTTGCTCGGAAGTTATTCAAATAAAGTTGCTAGGTCCAATTCAGAAGGAAGAGAGAAATGACCTAAAGTTAATATATCATGATGAAGCGAGTAGCTTTGTTTCTCCCCTTTTTGAAAAGCTCATCACTTTACCGACCTAAGCATACCTACTGAATGTAATTACATATAGGATTATACAGTCTTTTCTAATCTCTGGACAGGTTTATCTTACAAGGTCCTTTTGAATGCTTTTGCTTCCCTAACTACTACTAAATAACTCCTCATTTCAAAATTAGGCTAAGTATTTTAATCCATTTATACTTGCTGTGTGTTACATATCATAGTACATGCAATTGATGGATTTAACCCCAAATAAATAACTGCAAATGAATACAGCCAGTTCCAAAGGCACCTTGGGAAAAATCTGATGCGGGTGTTATTCCATTTATTTCATTAGTTTGTCACAAATTGTCTAGAACAATGAAGGCCCCCACACCACATCCAATGACTTCTTTAAAAAAAAAAATCATAAAAAGCCAAACACCATCCTCTTTAGTAAGCAATTTAGTCTATGGCATTTCAGATCTCTCCTTTACTTGTTTTACCTAAAGTTAGTCCTTTCTGAATGGTATATAGACACTTTTGTCAGCTGTCTATGTAAGTATTTTAGACACTTACTACCATTAGAAATGATACCTAGAGGAGTCCCAGCTGGCATATGGGGGAAATATTGCTGTTCCAACAGAAACACAAACTGACAAGCAAGCAGAAACATTTAAAGGCATAGGGAAAGCCAAAGAATAATTTCATCATGTGGGACCCTCGCCTGAGTTGCTGATTTTTTTTTAAAAAGATTAAATTATCCTAAGTGGTTCTCAATGTTTTCTCTAAGATAAATGAATTCTTTTTACATTGAAATATCACATATCTCTGGAAGGCTTAATAATTTGTCTTGCAATAAATTAAAATCTCTTGTCTTCAGTGATGTTAAATAAGATTATTTTCAACACACTTCGGAAATTCATTAATAATATTAGAAGCAATAAACTTTCATTACGATTGATTTTTCATTCAATCTATTCCTCCTGGGGACTATGACATCATGCAGAGCTTATTCTCTGTGTGGATCTACCTTTTTTTAAACATATTTGTTAATTCTAGATGGAGAAGGAAATCTTTCCACATGCTATAAAGTTATCAAGTGCCATAAAGCTATGCTATTCCTGGACAGCTGCTGTCAATCACTTGTGGGGATTTCTGCCATGAGCTGATTTTATTTGGGGATACCCTAAGGGAGTGGAACAACCTGTCAGGTGGCTAGAATTATATGGAGGAAAATGATAACATATTTAAAAAACTTGCTAATATGAGCAAAGAAAGTGCTGGCAAACCAGATGAAATCTATGTGACAATATAAAGCAGTCCTGTCACAGGATTGCCAAATGATTATGATTATGCAAACAACGACATATAAAATTTGGATCCTGAAAACTTACTGCAAGTCCTAACTGGTGGATACTTGAGTGATTCAGAGCATGTAGGTTCCATTAGCACTATGCATATATGCATATATGTAGACAGAAAATTCTGTCTAGAAATTCTGCTCAAATTTTGAAACTTCAAAGTAAGCACTCTCCAGACAATAACTGTGATAGTACTTTTGAAGACTACTATAAGAAAGTTTGCCTTATTTCTCTGTTCTTTATAACCATCATAAACAACCCATCTCTATATCTGCTTCTCATAATGAGCGCTCTTGGGCTTTTATTACTTTGCTTTTAGAGCATTCAAATGTTCTCAGAAAAAGAAATTGGGACTCTAGAACTGATTTATCCCAGGATCTCTACTCTCATTGTTGTATTGTCTGCGGAGAGTATAATAAATACTGCAATTGATAAACCATGATCTTAATGTTCCTGAAGAAACATGTTACCTGTCTGTTGAATGGTAGGGTCACAGCCATGCAGAAAGTCTCAACAGGGCTCAAGAGACTGGAGATAGCATACTTCCTCTTAAAGTGAATAACAATATGAGAATTGAGTTAGAAAACAGAGTGTTATTTCATCCATACTAAAGTAGAAACTATATTGCAAGAAATAAGGGATAATATGGGAATAACTTCTTTAGTGCAGAAAGCAATTTCTGAAATTACATTGTTGTGATACAATGCTGTTAATAAGTGAAGCTTGTTTATGTTAATGATCTAAATGACAGGTAAATAGTGATTTGTGATACTAAGTTCATCCTAAATTAAAGCAGAGACTGTAATGAAGATGTAGGGGGGTGAGTGGGCTTCTTATATATGGAATCTTATAGCACAATTTGACTTCCTAAATATATGAAATCATGCATATTAAAAATGAAGACCACCTACCAGATCATTAAAGAAGGCCGAGTGTTGTAATAACAAAGAGCTCAAAACCAGAGTGCTCTCAGTGCATCCCCTTACAATTTTCCTTTGCAATAACCTTTTAATAGCACTGTCCAGCATTAAAAATGCAAGCAATCCATCTTTCAGCACTTCCCTTGAGAGGTCATCATCTACTGAAACAAGCTGATATGGAATTGTGGTATAACTTTCCAAAACTAGCACAGAGCTGTGAGGCTACATGGGTAGGAGCTAGTTGCCTTTGGCAAGCTTCGGCTGCCTCTTTTGGATTGCATAGGGAGGCCAACAACAGGTACTTCTGTCAACACTGAAGACCAAGCATGAGACCTCTGTGAGAAATTCTGCAGTTAAAGCAGGTCCGTGGAGGTAGTCCGTGCTTGCAACACACCGTTTCTGTGACATGGCTTGGGTGAGTTCCTTGCAGGTGCTACTGAGGCGCACGCATGGACTTGGCTCCCAGGGTGATGGGATCTCGCTCCCTGGTCTGTGATTCTTGCTATGTGGGAACTCTCCCACATTGATCCTATAGGAAAATCAGCTGCTTTGAAAGCAACTCCTTGGCTATCCCAAGCCTTTGGAACTCTCCTGTAAATTTTCTCTGTTTCTTCTGTAATTCTGTTTTCAGAGTCACAGGAGAAAAGATGCTTTAAAATGAGGGAATCACAACTATTAGCACAGTTCAGGGTACAGTTTAGCTACTTTTTTTCTCTTTTCTCTTCTCTTTATCTACAAGGAAAGAAAATAAAGAGAAAAATGTGAGGGAAACTGTTTTCTGCTGGATAAAATGTCCTTCTTATTTATGATGATGGGCTCTGCAGCAATGATTACCTCAAAACGATTAAGTGGAATACCCTGGTTTAGGTTTTTGGTTTTTTCTTTATGCCTCATTTTTATTGATGTAACAAGACACAGCCTCCTGAGACAGGATAAAAGTTTCTGCAATGACTGTACTTGAACAGTCAACTTGAACAGTACAATCTTTCTCTCCAGGGTACTTTTATTAACACAATGTCAGCATTAAACCTCGTGGTGAGAACAGTCTGCCTGGCATCAGGAACAGGAGAAAGAGACACTACAAGCTCACTCCTCTATTGTGATTTCTCATTGATTCCTTAAAATTCAGACAAAACTGACAAGTCTCTGCCATACACAGGAACTCCTCTGGTGTTTATCGTCAGAGATACTGAACCGAAGTGGGGATTTGTATACCTGACAATCCTAGAGAAAGAAAAGTGATAGGAAAACTTATTTGTAACAGCAATTTCAAACACCTAATGTTACTTTTGGGGTATTTTCAGGTAAAGAAAACTATATTGTAACAAAGGTAGAGAAGTCATAATTTCTTAAATGTCTGATAGTGACTTTAGAAAGTACTTATGGACTGAGTCATTTCTCCATGCACTGTACCCAGCTGTAATAATCCAAATTGCCTGTGACTTATGATTATATTTGGCAGCAATCACCAGCTCCCACTGTAGTGTGAAATTAACACTGCACAATGTAGCTGTGGCATTTATTGAACACAAGGGAGCCGATTATAGCTTCATAAATTTGTAGACAATCTCTGCTATTAGTTAATTAGAATCAGTATCTGTGCATAAATTAGAACATTTGCTATTACTCTCCTAGTTAAAGGTCTAGCAGGTTTCTCACGGTACCACATGTAATTTAAATGATACCTTCAAACTTGGAGAGATGCCTCAGTAAATACAAACCTGGGCTCCATCTTTGCAGATTGCATTCCAGAATTTTTGCTTGTTCTTATTAATATTGGTCGAGTATCTATACCTCTGTTTCTCCCTCTCTCTCTTTTTTTTAATGACTTCCTTTGCACAAGTAAAACAATATGAAATTTGCAACATTCATTTTTCTATTAGTCTTCTATCTCTATTCCCCTCAACACTCTTTTCCCTCAAACTAAAGCTATTTTGTCTGTGTTCTTATACTAGCAAGCTAACTTATACTAGCACTACCAAAATGGATTTTTTTTTCTTATTTATTCCCATTTGGAAAATTTTTGACAAAATGGCTGGTGTTACTTTTAAAATTGCTAAACAATGCTGAAGAAGCCATTTAGTTTAAATACCTGTTGGTATATATACCTGTCTGCAGTACGGAATTATCTTCCTTTTGTTTGCCAAAAGCTTAGCCAGGTTTTGCCCGAGACCAACTTGGCTCTGGTTGTGAGGAGCACTGGCAGAGCGGGCAAGTGGAGAGAGTAGCACCCTGGGAGCAACAAAAGACAAATACTGGTTGTAAGGGGAGGCTAAATAAGAGAAAGTGAAAGGAGCTGTGTTCCCAAGGGGTTGCTATCCATGTTTTCTTATATTCTTTCCCCAATCTGTTTTTTTTTCTGTTTAACTGTAAAATGTTTCATTCTCTGACACTTCTGGCATATTTTTGGCCACTATAAGAAAGTGCTGTTTTCAAAGTAAATAAAATCTTTGAATGTGTCCACATTGTACATGTACTATGTATTTTGGAAATCAACAACAACAGACCTTATTGCTGTGGCCCATCTCATCTCTCATGAATACTTTTTGATTTTTCTTTTAACTTTTCTTATAAGGGATGGAAGAAAAAAGGTATTAGTGAGTTTGGAAATTTTTCTTTGTCTACTTGCTTTAAGCAACTTTTGACATTTCTGAATCTCCTCCCGGCTGAGGAACAAGAGTTCCATGGCATTACCAAGGCAGAAGAATATCAATTAAAGATTTAATTTCTAATCACCTTACAGTTATTCAAAATTACTTTTCCTACGCAACTTTTGGAAGGGTTTTATCAAGTAAGCAATGAGTCCATGTATCTCTATCTGCAACTTATTGGAATATCTCCCATAAATACAAGGAAACCGTGATGTTTATTACTACAATTAATTTACAAAAAGCTTACTGAAAAATATCCTGAAGTAGCAGGAATTTAACATTAATAAGAATGGAGGGAATAACTGGCTAAATGTAACCCAGGAGAGCTGCCTAGCCAAATATGTTAATAATGGGCATATTCTCTTGTGTATATCTTCTGCATGATTTTTTTTCCCTTAAAAATATACTTTTTCAAAAGAATGCTTTAAATGGAAATCCTCTAGCTTGCAGCAAGAAGAAGAGTGAAATTCTATTGCTTTTCTCCACTCCTTGCTTCTTGCCAACAGCTCTGGATTTTTTTGGCTTCGGTTCGGGTGCTCTTCCCGTGCCTGACGGGCGGCGGTGATTCATACGGATGCACGAGGTCAGCCTGTGGTCACGCGTGTGCCCTGCAAACCTCAGCCCTCGCTCCAGCCGCAGAGGTTGCGCGGGGGCCTCCTCCTCACGACGTGGCCGTCAAGGTTGACCCCTGCCTCCCAAGCGGATGAACCTCAGGCTTGACTTGGTGGGTCCCCTTCTCGACGAGGGGATGTGGGTCGCAAATTTTTGCTGCTTACAGAGCATGGCTGTGCGCAGGATCTTTTGTTTCCAAAGAAATAACTAAATAACAACAACAAAGCTATTTCATACCACTATATCTGCCTGCCGTGAATAAGCATATATTAAAGTATATTTGGAAAAATGCACTGATTATATTTGTATTATCACAACTTTTTCATTATACCTTGTTTTTTGTTTTGTTTTTTTGCTCTTTTTTTTNTACTCCGGTAGCAACAGCCTGCTATGTGTTCCTAACAGTGGCTGTATTCTACACAGTCCTTTTCAGGTTGGAGAACTTCATGTATTTCAGCATCTTCGCTATATTTTTCTCAATAATGTATTGTAGCCTCAGGGCTGGTTTCAGTCATTTAGCCTCTCTGGTGATTCTATTAATAGCAGGAAACTTCTATTTTAAAGCATGCCTGGATAGTTATAACTGACCTCCAGGTGACACGCTCAAAATAATCAAGGTACAGGTAATTTCATCCTCCTCATTTGGAAAATAAAATGGCCCACTAACTCTTTTTTCCTGTTTCAATTACTTTCTTTTTTCGGTTGATCAACGATGCTATGCAAAAGTTAATGTTCTGGAGACTTTTATACCTTGCTCAGGTCAAAAAAACCCTGCTAAATTTAGTCATAATAAGTTTGAGTTTGAATAATTGTGCAAATGATTCACTGCTGGCCAAGGCTTTGCAATCTGCTTAAATAAAGCTGAATCGGGCTAAACGTCACCTCAGATAATTAATTTACTGGAAATCATCTGTGTCCTAAACCAAGTAGTACCTTTATAAATGACACAGGGAGTAATACACAATACAGGGGCCAGGAAAGTCATCCAGAAGCAACATCACAGGATACAGTCATGCTAGTACTCTGTTGCATTGTATGCTCAGTTCTAGTATATTAGGCTATCCCAGATATTTATCCCTTTCTAAAAAAAGCAAACAAACAAACAAAAAACACACACATCCATATACATATATTATATGTATGCATATATTTTAATATATTATATATGAATTGATTTATATATATATACACATATATAATATAATTCAAGTCAACTACTGAAAGCTGGAGCTGATATCAATGAACCATTCTGGAAACCTGTGAGCATTTCTCCCATGTCCCGAGCAAGGAGTATACTGACTAGTCCGTGCAAGAGAATATTTTCTCCCTGAGCTTGCACAGTCATCTCCGGTTGCAAAGGGTGAACAACTTACAGAATCACAGAATGGTTGAGATTGGAAAGGACCTCTAGAGATCACCTAGTCCAACTCCCTGCTCCAACAGGGACCCCTAGAGCACGGGACACAGGGTGGCATCCAGGTGGGTTTGGAAGATCTCCAGGGAAGGAGACTCCACAGCCTCTCTGGGCAGCCTGTTCTCCTCACAGTAAAGAAGTTCTTCCTCACATGGACATGGAACTTCCTGTGTTTCAACTTGTGCCCGTTACTCCTTGTTCTGTCACTGGCCACTACTGAGAACAGTTTAGTCCCCTCCTCCCTACTATCATGCCTCAAGTATTTATACATATTGATTAGACTCCCTCTCAGCCTTCGCTTCTCTAGGCTTGACAGGCCCAGCTTGTTTAACCTTTCCTCTTACAACAGATGTTTTCCAGTCTCTTAATTATCTTTGTTGCTCTACACTGGACTCTCTCCAGCAGCTCCACATCCCTCTTGTACTGGGGAGCCCAGAACTGCACACAGTACTCCAGGTGCGGCCTCACCAGGGCTGAGCAGAGAGGCAGGATCCCCTCCCTTGATCCGTTGGGAACATGATAGCATAGGAACATAAGAAAGATCATTGCAAAGATTCATTGGGCCCCATCACTAATATCTTTACTGTTTGTTGTTTGGAGCTGAATTTTTAATCTTGGGTGCCTAAAAACATGTAATTCTTGTTTTCGAGCAAATAGTTAGCAGGTTAATTAAACTGACCTCTTTGCCACCTCTGCTTTTCTGATCAGCAGTTGATTCAACCAGTTCCAAATTATCCCTCTGGCTTTGCTGTGTTTGAGGGGGAGAAATATTCTCTTCTCTATCACAACAGGGGTATGAGCATATGCTTTGCTGCTATACTTCATCCTCGATAATACTTTCTGTAATGTGAGTATGGAAAAGACTGGGTCTTGATAGTCCAAGTCTGGGTCTTTGTCTCTGAAGAAAGCAAATAACAAATAGTCATCAAAAAGTATTTGGGGGTAGAAAAGAGAATACTTTACTTGGTTAGGATAAAATGATAAGGCTAGGCTTGCCTGTTTGGGTGTCTGTACAGTCATATCCATAACCCAGATATCTGCTTTAGTTCTCTTGTTTCGGCTGTGCTATATCAGAAGACACCCATGGTGGAGCCTGCACCCTCAGAACTGCCTTTTTCCTCCAGTATTCCTGTAAAGTGCCAAGCACTCATGTGGGCACTCTAAAATGGTAACAACAAATAGGAGTAAGAAGCTTGTTACTTTCTTTTGCATGGGAATTGATGATAACATATTGTTAAAGACTTCTATGAAAATATACTGTATTTAGGAGTCAGGAAATAACATTTGTGATTTAAGCTTCTTTTATTCAAGTGGTATTTTATTATGTGTGCTCCTTTTTCCCAGTTTTATTTTACTGTTACAGGAAATAATGCCATTTCAGGTACCCAAGAGAGAGACAAAGAAGGGATATAGTAAGTAATAGACTGCTAAATAAATCAGGTTCAATCTGTCTCTTGAATATATCTGCCATGTTTTCGTCTGCCCATGTTTCTGTTATACATCTAGCGATGACGAAAACTCCCACTGGTGTAATGCAGGATGTCCACAGGTATTATAAATTTTCCTTCATAGATCTCCACTGAGGAATAAAATATGAGGTCAACCCAAAGTCAGTCCTAAATTATTAATGCAAACAAGTATATTATTTGCATAGAGAGTGACAGCCGGTCTCTTACTTAAAGAAAGATTTATAAAGATCTTAACGCCAGAAGGAATATATAAAACAAAACAATAGTTTTATTTGTCAGGGAGGGAGAACTGTTTGCCATTTCCAGAAAGTATGCATTATTTCAGTGAATTTTGGAAAGAATGAGAGAGAAAAGTGGGGGAGAGTCCATGAAGTACACAGTAGATTTCTGCAATATGCATCTCACAAAATATATACTTCCACACAGGAAAGTCTTGCAGTACTCCATACTAGTTTTATAAACACGATAAATAATAAGCAGCTTTAACGACAGAGTTTACACATAAAGGGGAAATTAAAATGTCTAACCCTCAATTATCTACCTGTTCATTACCACAGTGCTTTTGGTCTAATCAAACATAGCTTATCTGAAAATGGCACCCTAGCAGGAGGAGGAGGAGAAAAAATTAATTTTCTTCAAATGCTAGTAAGAGGGAGAAAATTCAATATCGTTGTGCAGGCTGAAGGATCCTGACATTCCAGGAGAGCACAGCTTCTTCACAAAATACAATTATGAAGACTGATGCCTCTGATAAACTGAGATTAGATGCTGGCCAGAAGGTTAAATTAGAATCCAAGTTCACAGACAGCCACAAAATGTACTAGAGTTTGGGAAAAGAGAACTTTATTAGCTCAACATAATGATTTTCTTTATATCCAAGCTGATATCTGCTTTCATTAATTTAAAAATGCTGGTACAGATGTCTTTACGCATTGTGTGGTCTCTGGTTTTATAGATTACCCTTATTCTCTTCTGATCTTCGTCAGATCCATGTTAATATAACTTCTCTGTTAAAAGTAAAATGGGAATTGAACTGTAAATCTGCTTTAATTTACATTTGTAGAAATATGAACTCAGACACTCATTCCTACAAAACTGTTCTGCGTTGCCCCAAAAGCACAATCTGTCCCTGGCTTTGGTTACTCTACTGAATATATGGTTTAGGCGTGCAGATTTGTGCTGGTGAAAAAGCAATGTAGCAGAGATTAGGATGAATTAACCCTACAGGAATAAATACTTCTTCACTGCATGGAGTCATGCAACTAAATTTAAGCAGTATGGACATCATATAGTACCAATATGCAACACCTAGGATAACCTAATCCTCACAGTGTGTTATAAAGAGCTGGTTCTTCAGGCAGATATGTTCCAGTAGCAAATGCAGGTACACTGATGCGTTCATTTTAAGCTAAAAACTGTCTTTATTCAATATGCTGTGATGAAACACAATTTGCAACAGTAATCTTTCCCATTTACACTCATGGAAACATAATTCAGATAAGATTGGCTATTTCTTTGAGGGCTACTCAAATAATTTGTTGTTCTGTTCCAAGTGTTCTTAATAACTTTTTTTAAGACACTTGCTTATTTCATTGGCATCTGAACATAGTCTCCAAAAGAACAGAGTCTGCAGAAAAAAATCCAATCAAGTGAAAAGAACTGAGGCTTATAACACACTGCATGAAACTGCTGAAAATGTCTTCTTTCCAGCAGAAAGGAATTTAAATGTTGATTGTTTTACTTGGAATCATCCTGCTTCAACGTGATTTCCCTGCACCACTGTCTGTTAGTTGTCTTCATGTGATCTGTTAGGGAAATGGCCTCTTTTACCCAGCTCCTTGCTACATACCACAGGATGCTCAAAATCACAAATTTCTGTTCACTTCCAGCCTTGAAGAAAGATGTTCCGTTTCTCAGCTTTGATACATGCTGTGTTTTAATAAAAATAAAAATATGTTTTCTTTTCCCTTTCATGTGGAGACAGAACTACAGACTACAGCCTTTTTCTCCATGTACTTCATTAGCTGATATGTAAATACTACTACCCCAAAGAAAGTTTTAAAACATTGTTTTGTTTCTTGGTGGTATGATGTTCAGACAGGCAGACACTGACCTCTTGCTGTCCTGCAAGATTTCTTGTCAAGTAATGGTCCAGAATGGTCCATAATTCATAACGGGTCCTGATGCAGAGGCTTCCATGGTCAATCAGACAGCCAAAGTAACGTTCGTGTTTTTTTGAACATACTCTCTGAGCACCAGCTGGCTCACATCCTCCAAAGTGGAGAGAATAGTAGTCCATGATAAGAACCATTGAAAATGTGTGTGTTTGTACATATGTGTATTTGTTTGCTTGTTTGTCCATCCATCTGTCTGTCTGTCTGTCTGTCTGTCTATCTATCTATCTATCTATCTATCTATCTATCTATCTATCTATCTATCTATCTATCTATCCACCTACCTACCTACCTACCTGCCTATCTATCTATCCCTACCGATAGTTAGCTGATGGAATAGATCAAAACATCACTTTGCAGCCCTTACATTTCCAGTGGCTAGGCTTTCTCCCTACAGAACACTTAACCTGTTCATCTCCAGCCTGAATAGCAGAGAGAGAAGGAATGCTTTTGTGTAGGTTCAACTCTACTTTTAAAGACTGAACTCTTTTTTAGGGAGGTTCTGCCTTTTTTTTTGCCCTCTTCGGAGAAAAAAAAAGTGTTGAGCCCTGGAGTTTCCTCCTTTCTAGGTCATTCTGGGCATTTAGACTGTGTGACTGATTACTATTCCTCCCAAACATTGTGTGTGGGCATATGTTTTCTTATTTTTAAGTTTTTCTTTCTCCTCTACCTTGTGGAGAAGCATTTGAGAGTCCTCCAGAAAAGCCTCTTCTCCTGCCTAAGAAAATAGACATATCTTCCTTAAAAACTATTTAAAAGCTAATACCATTGCAAAGACTCTTCCAAACTGTTATTTAAAAAACTTCTGTTTATTGGCAGTCAAAAAGGAAGATGAATTATTTGGGCCTGACTTTTATGACATGAATGTCTGATATTTTGCAAAGATCAGACTGCTTTTAAGTATTTCAAATAGATTTTCCAAACAGAGAGATGTTTGACTGCTCTGCACTTTATTATCCAGATAGTCAGAACCTCGAATTCAACCTTAAATTTTACCAAAGTAGAGTTGAATAGAGCTCATAGATGCTATGTGTGGGGAAAAAGAAAAAAAAAAAAAAAAAGAGACATGAACTTAGAGCACCATCTTCCTGAAACTGGAACTTTCTGTAATTGACAATTCCTTTGCCATGCAATGCTTACTGGAAGGATATACTGTCATCAACTTTTCCTGGATTTTTTTTAACTCAAAAAATAAGCTTCCTCCTTTTATTTTCTTGTTGACATTTCCTTCAAAATGCTTAAATGTTTGAAATTGAAAAGATATCACAAAAGCAAAGAAAAGTAGTTGAAAAAAATAATTGCATATTTTACTGCTGTCTCTGGACATTTTCCCAGACATGCGTAAGGTGTGCACATCTAGCAGTCATTGCTTTCCAGTTTATTTATAAAATTGGTTGGTCTAGATGGCACAGTACTCTTGCATATTATTTTATCCCTGAAAGGAGAACAATTTCAATTTAAATCAGGAAATAATTAATGACTCCTGAAGTCCAGAAGTAAATTAATTTAGTGGTCACTGATAAACTATTTCTTTAAATGAGACAATTATTAGGCATCTGGGGCCAATCTCATACCTCATATAACTTCAGTGAAATAAATAGGATTGCACAGGATGGTTTTAATGCACTACTGCTGACTGATTTCTGTGAAGGGGGAAAAGATCACCTTGAGCCCCAGAAAAAGCACATAAAACTCCCACTTAAATTTATGCAAACTCTATCCTGTTTGATCATAGTTTTTGATCTATTTTTTTGATCATAGTTTTGTCTACTTGGCTTTCTCCTAGCACCAGTGTTTAGCCTCTAGCAAAGTGCCTAATGAATATCAAACTGCAAAGGCCAACAGTATATGTATAATAAAGGCAAGGCAAAATTTGCAGTGAACTTTGTCAATTAGTGAATAGCAAAGCACAACAGGTGATAAAATAAATGTATCTTAAAAAGTATTTTATGCCTTAATTTTCAATGATTTTGATGGCTGATATTTGTACTTGGTAGTATTTAAGTATTCTGAAGTACATTGTTAATTCTAATGAGTGCTTAGTTACATTTTCCTGTGATTTCAGTGTAAATCTTCACTACAAGGTGGGAAGAACCAATGAACCGGTTTTAGAGGTTAATAAAATGTAGATTAGCAAGGCTTTTACTGGACATCTGTTTATAAGGAAAGCAAAACTGATATTTGTGTTATGTTCACTTCAGAAATCACTTTCATGTCAGCAGCAGCTAATGTTTGTTTTCTCCCAATTCCTTCTATTTGCCTGAAGAAACCCATAATGTATAAAGAAGGAGCTAAGACTAATATCCCATTCTTTGACAAAGATATCATACCCTATATTCTTTAGTGGTTTAGTGCACCCTTGGCTGGAGAATAATAGCTACCAGTAGGACCAGAAAGCACCAGACAAACTATTTAACATCTTCTGAGGTAAATACACAAGCTATGTGTCCCACTAGGTATTATAACCAATCAAATTGAAATGTATTCTTGAGAGTTCTCCATCCAGACAAAGGATCCCATTCGAAGGAATCATATGTAACCTCCTAACTGTCATATGAGGAAAGACTAAGTGAGCTGGAGCTGTTCATCCCGGAGAAAAGAAGACTGAAGGGAGATCTTATATACAAACTCCAGAGGGGTGAATGTAGGGAGGAGGGGGCCAAACTCTTCTCAGTGGTGGCCCGTGATACGACAAGGGGTAACGGGCACAAGTTGAAACCCAGGCAGTTCCATCTCCGTGTGAGGAAGAACTTCTTTCCTGTGAGGGTGCCAGAGCCCTGGAACAGGCTGCCCAGAGAGGCTGTGGAGTCTCCTTCTCTGGAGATCTTCCAAACCCGCCTGGACACCACCCTGTGCCCCGTGCTCTAGGGGACCCTGCTGGAGTAGGGGGGGTTGGACCAGATGATGTCTCGTCCAGTCTCAACAATTCTATGACTCTATAGTTCTAGCTAAACATGAGAAATGCCTCAATAGCATCCACTGCCTATATGCGTACATCCTTGTGTTGTTTTACCACTATCGAACCTTGTCAATTACTGTAAATAAAAAGCTTTGAAATGTTCAGAATTAAAACAATTTTTTTTTTCCTTAGAATCTGACTCAGTTTCTTTCTACATCCTCGTAAATTTGTAGCGATAGTTCAGGCTTATGAATTTGATTTTTGAACAACTAATTTTTTCTGAAAGGCATTGACAGCTGACTCTTAGTAGAATCATCTTATATGAAAGAAATATTCCTTCTCCTTTATACTCCTTTGCTTGGATTAACATTTTAAAAGTTTTTCAGTTCTTCCAGATAAGACATAATTGTGATTATGGAAATACATTGTGAAACAAAAAGCCAGGAATAGAGTGTGTCTTCACAAAATAAATCTTAGGAGTACCATCTGTGGACTGTTTATTTTATTGAAACTTTTCTGGCTAAGTTCTCTTATTTTTATTTAGTTGTGTTAGTTTAGACTACTCCTAGAAATGGAGTTCAATAAAGAACTGAGTAAATTAACATCATATTTAATAAGGAGATTTTCCAAAGATATGCAACTCTGTACAAAGAGTGAGCACAATAACTGAGAACATCTCCTGTCTCCATATTAAAAGGATGGTGTAGAAATGGAGGATATGTAATTCTGTAATCAATAATTGTTTACAGACACCAGTCTTAATAGTTTTACTTATCAACAGTGTAAAACATTTTTACTGTGGATTTGGATATTCTCCAATTTTTAGTGTCATTGCCATAATGTCATTTGATGACTACATTGGTATATATTTAGCCTCTTTTTTCTCTGTATGGTGAATGGCCCTGAAAGCTTCCTTCTAATTCTTTTCAGGACACTACAGCATTTCAGTGTGCTCTTGCTTTGTTTTCTTGTGTTTGATCTCTGTTCAAAAACATAAACCTATTTTGCTGGATTTGAGGCTTGCATTTGTTTTCTTTGCTTTTCGTTACAGGCAGACTTTTTTTCTTTTTTGTAAGTGAATGGGGAGTTAGAGAGGTTGTCAAAGTACTTCTATAACTTTTCAAAGTATGGTAGACTTTTCTTTGTTTTTTGAGACTATTCCAGTCGTGCTGCTGCTCTGTTTTGCTCTGCCTTCACAAAGTCACATTCCTGTGTGTACACACATATCCACACATCCCTCCCAAATGCCTACCCCGAGACAGATGCAGACCAGATCTTGTCTGTCTGCCATTTACCAGAAATAGGTGGTTCTCTGGTTGCATTTTATATATGCTTACATATGTGCTTCTGACTCATTTTTCATGACAGCATGTCTTTTAAAAGCTGCTACAGTAAAATTTCTAATGAAAAGTATCAATGTCTTGTTAAGTTTCTTCCCTTTCAGGTAGCCAATCTTCTCTGTTTTCTTCCTTTGTGATTGTCCAAATTTGACAGTAGAAGAAACTCCATAGCTGATGTTTTTGATTTGAACCTTTCGGTCATTAACATCATGAATATTAATGTTAACATGGATTAATCCCTGAATAGTTCAGTCATACTGCAAAGGCATCTTGATTGTCTTGGCTACTCTGATTGCTCTGTTCTAGGTTGTTACATATTAACATTTTTTTACCCTGTTTATACTGGTTTATTATTTTCAACACTGCATTTATTTTTCTTCAATCACTAAAGTTTTGCAGATATTCTTTACAGAGAATATTGTTGTCCTCTCTCTGACCCCCAGATCCTGTGAAGATTCAATACTTCTTTCCCAATCTTGGGTGTGATCTTCACAACATCAATTACTGCCGTTGCTTCAGACTCTTTCAGGACATTGCTCTCCCCGTGTCTTCTGAGTCATGATGTTGAGTCATCAGCAATGACTTGAACTTCTCTTAGTATGGCATGCAGTTTCTCCTGAACTGACTTGTGTCAAGACAATATACCAAAAGATCTTGCTAAGACACTCTTGTTTTCATCGCATTTTGGTTTTGCTTCTCCAAAATGCTACTGTCTATGTTGTACACTGAGAATTGTGAATACATTTGCTATGGAGAACTTATGAGCTGTGCCACGTAAATGGCTAAATATAAAGACAATTTTTCTTATGTTTCTTTTCAAGTTTGTAGTGCTTTTCTGTATCACACAAAATGATTAATCTGGTATCATCAAAGAAACTCAATCAAATGGTTCTTTTGCTTTTCTAAATATTCTCAGCTATCCTGCAGACTAGAATTTGTTCTCTGTCTCAAACACTTTAATAGCAGTTTACCATGTATGGGTTCCTGGCACTGTATCTGGATTTTTTTTTTTGCAGTGACCTAAAAGTTGTCCAAAATGCTAAGAATTCTTAACCTCTTCTGCTGCAAAGTGTCCTTTAAGGCTTTCATTTTCATAGGATATTTTATTAAGAATAATTAATTTTAATCCATCTTTTCCATTCTAACTTTATACTTGCAAATTGAAATCTAAATGTTCATGTTATACTTTGTATGAGCTTTTAATAGTATGCTCTGCAGGGCAGATGCCCTTCATAAACTCTGGTTTTAATGTCTCAATTTAAGGTCAAATCCCAAGGTAGCATCAGTCTCCTAACACAGCTTGAACAAATCTCATGTTTAAAATGTTATGGTATATATTCTAGACCTACTAAAACCGTATTTGCATCATTAGTATACTATCTTTTTTTCTCTATAAAAATTTTATAGCATTTTCCTGTTATCACAGGTTAAAAGTTCCTCTTTGCTCTTCTGTTTAAGTGACGAGATGAGGGAAGACAGCTACGCTTGTATTTTCAAATCCAGCAACGTCTTCAGTTTTAGACTTTGGTAAGGGTTTGTCTGTAACACAAATTATTGGCATGTCCTGTTCCCTTTTGCTCTGCCTTATTTCTGCATGAATGGGAGCTAATGACGGTTGACATTTCCACCCACCAGGCCTATGCATCATATTGCCAGTTATGCAGAATTAATGGAAGACTCTCAGAAATACAGGTGTCAGTCATTAGAAACTCCTGCAGGCAAATACTCTGTGAGGTGCACTGTTGAATGAATGATTCATGTGATTTACTCTGATTGAGGGTAATCCCATGTTACAGAAATGGACCTCAGTTTAATAGACTTGTTGAGGAAAGGGATGTGTAAGTCCTTACTTGGCTTGCTGGGTTCTGTGTGACCAGCTGTGCTCCCTAGGGGCCTCCTGCCCATGGACACATTTTTGTTCTAAACTTTTCATCTGCAAACCAACCTGCACCTTTTCATCTGCAAAACTGCCTGCACTCAGAGTAGCGGTATGAAAGAGACTTGAAGGAAAGCAGCAAGTGACTGATCTCAGGTCAGTGTAAGCTTACAAGATATATTCTGAGAAAATAATGAGTTGTTTCTCTTGGAGTCAGAAAGCTGGGTGGAAAATATGGGAGGTGGACAGAACGGCTTGGTGGATGATGGATTTTGCTTTCTTGTTCCAGCTGAACAAAAACAAGTTTCTTCCTTTCATCCAGTGTGATCTATCACTGAGACACTTGTTGCATGAGGCCCTGTGCTTCCTTTGGGACAGCTGGTGTGCTTGTGTGCTGTAGTAACGTGTGTCCAACGCACTGGGTGCATCCTTCGGAGTTGCCCCGCCGGTTCTGCTCAAGTAAGCTGGTCAGCAAGCCTGGACTTGGTGATGAAGCTCTGCACCTTCCAAGACTGACCTGAGGCACCCTAGAGCCTTTCCTATGGGATGCATGAATGATCAAGCTCATTAAAACTTCTGTTTTCACCTGCAGGCCGTCTGTGTGCACAAAACGAAAATTTGGAAACAAAGTGGATTATCGTACAGGCTGAGGGAGTTCCCCTAATTGGTAAAGTACAAGGTGGGACAGGGGGGTGGGGGGAGGGAGGGGAAGTCAACCAGTACTTTAGGATTCTCTTTTTTGCTTTGTTCAAAAATATTATTCAGGGTGACAGTAGCAATATGAACATATCGTTTTCATACTTTTCATACTCCATAAGAGTATTACATCATATTGCCTTGTGTCACAAGCAATAAGAGTTTGAAGCTGATGAGAAAGTCCAGAGAATGAATAAGACGTTTTTATTTTTGGTCTGTGGCTAGGGATTATAAAAGTAAAAACTTAAGATATGATTGAAAGATACTGAAGTTCACCAATGCATTAAATAATAATAAAGCAACTGCATCTGGAAAGAACTTCAGCCTCCCTAGGACCTTCCACGTCATCTAGTCTCTCAGAAATGTGTTAGTCTGTGTATACTTGTAATAAACAACTGACTAGCCTTTAAATCCAAAATACAGCAATGTTTTAGGGAATTTGCTGGAAATTTAATTAAGCAGCATATATGACATCACTTGTAGGTGCAATCTGAACAATATGCACTACTTTTCATCTTCATTATGTTACACAAGCATCAGTTCAGAAGTGTTTGTAACTTGACTTGAAAATCTCCATCTCTGATGATAATTCAAGGATACCCACATTGAGGCTGTAGCCCTGAATTCTTCAAAGACAAACATTGCAATTTTGCAAAGCTCTGAGTTTCACTTTGAATGGGCAGTTTGGCCAGTTTTGATGTTATCATTGAGTTTCTCACTGTCTAGCAAATCTCTAGGTAGATGCCAATCCAGTGCTTACAAATTCTACTTTTCCTAATATATAGACTCAAGTGAGGAGGTTCTCAAGTTAGGAGACATTTGCCTTGGTATCACACTGCAGTGTTCCAGTTTGCAGGTTAAGGAATGTTTGACTGCCTGTGATAGGAAGTAGCTCCTTCAACCCACACAGAAATCTTTCTATACAGCATCCAAGACTTATTTTATACCTTTATTAGCAGACTAGCAGGATTTTTATAGTATATATCTCTTTCTGTGAGTCAGCAAGGCATGTTTCCAGGTAATTTGCGTTAGAGAAAAATTATATAAACTGGCAAACTGCAGGCCATTCTTCAGGGAAGATTCCTTGGATCATGAACGTCCTGGCTATTTTTCCTTTGCATGGATCAGCAGGAGTCTTGACATCTTCAGTGTTTATCTGGAGAGTGAAAGCAATAGCCACCAAATTCAACCAGCTAGGTATCACAACTCCAATGTTTCCTTTTGCCTGATGATTTCCTGAGGCCCCTGGGGCCTTATGTCAGAAGCATCCACAGATGACAAAGATGGGGCAGGTGTGTGAGACACCTTCTTTCATTGCCCTTGTGGTGATCTCCTCCCCAGTTGGCCAAACATTCCTCAGATGCATGTCTGAAAGCTCCGGAGCCATCTGCTCCTCACATGGAAGTGTGTTAAACACCCTGGCAGCCTGGGGACCTTTGAAGTTATGGAGCATTTCACAGGTCGCCCAGGGTGAATTGTGTTCTCCTCACTCCCACTATGGTTCATGAAGGCAGCAATGGTAAAGACAAGAAAAGCTCTTGTGAAATGCTTTGAAACGATGATTTTTTCCCCCTTGTGTTTCTAGCTTTTAATACTTGTTTCTGATATTTTGTCTCAGATGAACTCTGCACAACAGGGTTTTGTTTTTGCTCATTCCTTTCTGGAAACTGTGTTTGATTTTTTTTCTATCGATAGTTCTTTCATGGATTGTGACCCTTAGAAGAATACATCTCATTAAAGAAGAGATGGGTCCCCATGTGTCACCTAGGTCCAGTGTGCCTAGTTCCTCTACTGAAGTAGGAGAGAGATCTGGAGTACCTGGGACACAAAGAAAAGAGAAAGGCTTTGGAACTGCAATTCTTTGAAGAATGAGAAGAGTGACTTCAAGAAGAGATTCACCATTAACATAGATTTAGCACAAAGAGTTCTATAATTTTTTCAATTAAAAATAAGGAAACATTCTTATTTTTCCAGGAATTCATAATGTTCCAATTGAAAATCTGATCTTTTTAAGACTTCCAAACCTTCTTTTTTCATTCTTTTATYCCAACCTTCGAACTTTCAGGTTTGATTTGGCTTTGGAGAAGAAGCAATTATTTTAGATTTGGAAATTCTTGTCTCTGGTTATTAGCTATTAAGGAATCCACAGATTAATTTAAATGGACACAGAAACACTGAGCTTAAATTAGTGCCATGTCTTGCTTGTAATTTCAATTTGTCATTTTAAGCCTATCCTAAAAACTTCACAATGTTTAGATAAGGGAACTACTCAAGCTCTGATGTGGCGTCCCTGAAGCTTTTCCTCAGCATTACATTTTTTTTTTTAACCAAACTTGTTCGCATTCTGTGAAATTTACACCAAGAAAGCTCCAAAAGTAATAGTTATTGCTGATCATTAATGACTATATGTTCTGCAAATATACACACATATTTTTCTCTTCTCTTCTCTTAAACAGAGTAGGACTTAAATATTTCTCATGTTTTTAGTACACTTCATAGCATACCCACATGCTGACAGAATATAATGAGAATATAATTTTATTTCTGTCTAGTTTGCTTTTCCCCACTGAGAAAGAAGTAATTCTGAATTCTGAAACTTGTGCTGCTGTTCTTCTCTCTCTCCAAACAAGAATCATTTAGAAAACACATGCGTTTCCAAGCAATGTCTTCTCACAACAAATATTGCGGAAGATTGCAAAAGGTCTGGGAGTTAGATATCGCAGCAGCATGCCACTGAAGATTAAAGTCCTTGCTTAGTGCTCATTGCAGGAGTTGGGTGTGGACCAATGAATACATTTTTCCTTTCATTGGGTGTGTGGAGAAGTTAGTTCGATGCTTTTGAGACACTTAGGTGCTTGGACACTCAGGTGCTCTTGGGTGGCAAAAGAATCATCTTACTGTTGTTTTAATTTCCTCTTTTCCTAAAAAGAAGTCCTTTCAGAAATAAACAGTAGTGTCAGTAATAAACAGCAATATTCTGCAGTCCCTGTGCAGCCAGAACTCTTATTGATTCCAAAATAGGACTATAAATTCAGGCTTCCAAATATTGATTAAACTGAATGTGGATTTTTATAATAAAATTGTCAGGAATTTCTGCTGCAAAATATTTTGGGGCTGCTAAATGCTGTAGCTGTATGCTGTGGCTTTGGACCAGTAATGGTGGAACACCTATTGCTGGTGGTAGTTCCCATTCATTCCACACAGTCTTCTGGGAACTATGCTGCACAGTTTTGCTCTGTCCTAAATACAACAATATCAGATAGGGAAAGGGCAGTTGTGTGTGTTTCAGCATACCTTTTTACTATTGATAGGTAGAAAGAAGTTTGCCCAAGTCTTGGGTGCTGAGGAACGCTGATTAGCTGAATAAATCTAGGTAAATTGACTGGGCCACAGAAAGATGGATTCAGTTTGAGGAAACGAAACAAGGCTTATAAATTGAAGGAGAAGGCTGGAAAATTGGTAAAAGGGGTTGTCTTTCTTGCTGTGAAGCTCTTCAGTAGCTGCATCTTAAGAACAAAGTCAGCCTCCTGATGTTGTGCAGAAAGGACTTGAAGGAAAGAGGGAGGAAGAGTCATGATAAAGTTATAGTGAAACACTTTTTTCCTGAGATGTAACACTGAATCACACAGGATCACAGAGTGATTGAGGTTGGAAGGGACTTCTAGAGCTCATCTAGTCCACCACCCCTGCTCCAGCAGGGACCTCTAGAGCATGGGACACAGGGTGGCATCCAGGCACATTTGGAAGATCTCCAGAGAACGAGACTCCACAGTCTCTCTGGGCAGCCTGCTCTAGGGCTCTGGCATCCTCAAGCTCAAGAAGTTCTTTCTCACATGGAGGTGGAACTTCCGGTGTTTTAGTTTGTATCTGTTACTCCTTGTCCTGTCACTGGTTACCATCACAAAGAGTTTGGCCCCATCTCCCCTACCTTCTCTCCTCAGGTACTTATACATATTGATAAGGTCCCCTATCAATCTTCTCTTCTCTAGGCTTAATAGGCTCAGATCATTTAACCTTTCTTCCTACAATAGATGCTCCAGCCCCTTAATCATCTTCATTGTTCTATGCTGGACCCTCTGTAGGAGCTCCAAGTCCCTCTTGTACTGGGGAGCCCAGAACTGCATCCAGTACTCCAGGTGTGGCCTCACCAGGGCTGAGCAGAGGGGCAGGATCCCCTCCCTCGACCTGCTGGCAACGCTCCTCCTGATGCAGCCAGGATCCCATTGGCCTTCTTCGCCATAAGGGCACACTGCTGCCTCATGGTTAACTTGTTGTCAAACAGGACTCCCAGACCCCTCTTCGCAGAGCTGCTTTCCAGCAGGTCAACCCTTCATCTGTACTGTTGCCTTGAGTTATTCCTACCCAGGTGCAGGACACTGCACTTGTTGAATCTGGAACAGGGAAGGTTGAAATGCAGCTGAAGGATAGCATAGGGATTCCAGGTGGCACATTGAAGGAGTCTGCTGGCAGCTATAAGCTGTGAACATCTACATAAAATGGATATGCTGTTTCATTTCTGTGATATTGATATAGTCCTTCATTATTTTCCCAGTATTAGCCTATAACCAGAAGAGGAAGTGGAGCTGAAGTAGAAGTCTACCATATCTTTCTTTATAAGCTTTCAGTTGAGACAGATGCAGTGAGGTTATCCTTGGTCCTTGACCTCTGCATGTGTATTTCTGGAACTTGCATTGTGAAATGAGACTGATCTGGTAAAGTCAGCAAGTATGATATCCACAAATGGATTTGTGATGGCTAAAGCATTTTGCTTGAGGTTTTCTGATTGTGGCTTTACTTTCAGCATCACTGAACTCTTGAGCCTTGAAGTAAGTGGACTGCCAAGAAGGCACCAATCATCAGTTAGTACGTTTTGGTGGTTATACCAGTTACTAGTAAATTTCTACGCTGAAATATAGATAATAGCCAGAGGCCAAATAAATTGAAGAGGACAGGACTTCACTGCCTGTACAATATCAAGGTAGATTTGTTTTTTTCTGGTTTGCATAAACCAATGAAATACTCTCCTTATGATAGTGAGAGTGCACACTTGTGTTTTGATCTGCTTTAACTCTCTTAGGTGAGTTTCTCAGGCGTGCAGAGATTTCCTAGCAATGTCTGAAGGAAGTAAATCTACTAATAGCAGGGTTATAGCTATATTAAGAAAGTGTCTGGTGTGGCGTATTGCAACTTAGCTTTCTATACTGCTTGCCTGTGTTGCTTTCTACTGGTGCTGATTCTGTTCATTTCTGCCTCACACTGCTAAATGCTGGACTAAATGCAGTCCCTATGCTGGACTACAAATCCCCAAATGATTTTTGGTGTAACAGCTGGAAAATGTAAGAAACCCATGTGGATAACCAGTGGGCTGGAATCTCCAGATCTGTCAATGTGTTGTTATCTGTCAATACTTAAAAAAGAAAAAAAAAAAAAAAAGTAGAGAACAAAATAGCTAAATGAGACGGCCTTAAAATAATTAAAATAACTGATTATTAATACAGAGGTTTCCAAAATGTAGTAGTACAAAGTACTTGCATGACCTTGCACTGCCCTTTGCTAACTCAAATTATTAGTCTCTCAACTATTTATTATTCTAAGAGTAAAGTGTAAACTGGTCAGAGTGGCACCTACTATGATTTATCTGAACACTTTCAGGGAGATAAGGAAGACTCAGATCTGCTGATCTACTTAAAAATGTATCAGATTCCATTTTGTTTCCTATATTTTTCTTCATTCGTGCTTCATCTTGCATAACAATATAATACAATTTTTTTTTTACATCTATTAACCTTTCAATTTAAAATATATGTAAATAGTACAGGAACTATATTGATAATGGGCATATTTATCTTCAAAACTGCCAGCAAATGTGGAAAAGTTAAGTATCCAAACTGTTTTTTTAATCATCAGTACTTATCCTGTTTCTTTCTAGAAGATATGCCAGCCTTTTTGTTTTGTTTTATTTTGTTTGTTTTTAATGTATCACCCAATGCACAGAGCTTTAAGATTCTCTACAGTGTATGCGACGAGGGTTGAGGAGAAAAAAAAGAAAAATTAACTACTGAAAATCTGCTGAACACTTTGTTCTCTCAATTTACAAGAGTATAGGGGCAAACTATTTGAAGTGTGAGGAAGTAATCAAAGATCCTATAAATACAAATAAACTCCTATCTGTTATCTAAATAGTCAGGCAGACTGTATTTTCAGTGAATGGCTTGAGTTTTGCTAAGAAGATTTTTTTTCAAATGATTTCTTCTTTTTATTTTTTGCCAGATATTGAAATTTATTCTTCAGTCACATGGTTAAAATGACCTCAGATTTCTTTCTTGCACTCCGAATGAGGGGTTACTGGTCTTCCTCTACTTCTGGGGATCATTCTCAAGAAGCAGCTTGGTGTCCAAGAACAAAATCACGTTAGCACTAACATGCATGCAGACACAGTGATGATAGTAAGAGAAAGCTTAAAAAAATGGATGTGTGATACCCAAAGTGAGCAATCATCCTTTCGAAGATATCCACACACCCTGGCAGCTAATGGAGCTGGGCCAATAACAGGCACTTGACCTTCCTATCTCATGTATCTTCTTGTTCAACGTATCCAGCCCTGAAGTCTCTTTTCAGCCCAGATTTCCAAGCAGGGAACACAGTGTACCTACAGCTTCCGTAGGCCTGTCTTGTGGAGCAGTGGTGAACTTAGTACTTAGGTCAGCTTGCTCTGATGTTCTTAACCTACTGTTCTTCTGTTTGCTTGCATCTCTAAGTAACTCCATGTTTTCAGTGCATTTTAAGAGCAAGGGAGGTCTCTGTTTTGCACTGTTTTTATCTTTTTTTTGTTCTTTTGTTCAGTGAATGGAATGCAATTATTATTTCTGGAGTCCTTGAAATGAAAGAGAAGCATCTGGATTGCCTGCAGCTGGGAGCCTGCACTCAGAGAAAAAGCAAGCTGCAGAAAACAGTAAGAAATGTAGCTAATGATGCTTGATTGCTTTCAGTCCAACACATGCTCAATTTCACACTACAACAAGTGGTCATTAGTGGCTATTCATAAAATTATCTGACCTGGCTTACCATTTGGCCCTCCTGCGGGTGTGTGAACAAGCCACAGTGACCATACATAGTAAATGAGGTTTCCTTTGGCCTTCCCAGCCTTCTGCCATCTGTTTGCTGATCATATGAGTGTTTCACAGGACATTGTAGGCCAGAGAGATCCTGGTAAATAACAAGACTGGGCCCTTCTTTACTTTGTCAGAGTGATCAGCCTAATCTTCATGGCTAAGTAGGAGCTGGTCAGACAGTAAATGAAAAATATTTATGTTTGATGTTTCAGTTGAATGGACTACAAAGTCTTGGTGAAGCCAGTGTAGAGGGAGCACAGAGATTTAAACTTGGCAATGTTGGTGATAGCTTGTTAGACAGAGTAGAAGCCAGATTTGTAGAAGACACTCGCCCCATATCTTTGCCAACTTAGTCAAGAAAATAGTAATCAAAGTGCTTGTAGTCACCAATAAAAGGATACAACACAGCTGAGAAAAGCTCCTGAGCACTGGCTGCAATTCATGTCTGGCTAAGACAAAAGCTGCAGTAATTATGGCTTAGGAGCTACAGCAATGATGCCCAGGTAGGGCAAGGAAGCCCTACAGAAAAGCTCTCTGTCACCTCTTGTGGCTTAAAAATCCACCATAAGTGAGGTGTTACTTTTTGAATTACTTTGCTGAATTATTCATTCAACTTGAACTGGTTTTGAAAGGAAAATATCAGGAAAGCATCTTTAAATATTGGCAGTTACTCCTGGTGTCAGGTTTGGGATGCTCTAGTGTTGTCATTTTCTGAGTCAAAGGTTTGTGCTGAGCTTACCCATGAGCATTTTCCCTGCCCTAAAGTTCTTCTGCATTAACAGTCCTGCCATTTTCACAACAAAACCCTTTGCCAGCAGTCATTGCTCTAATTACAATCTTCAGTGCTGCATACAACAGCTTTGAGACATCCATCTTAATCAGCTTTGAGAATTTCTTAGCATGTAGTCATCTGCTGTAATGGGCTCCGTGTTTACTTTCTTCTTGCCTGTGTGTGTGTTGGACAATGCAGCTGTGTTTTTTGTGCAACAGATGCCAGATGTGGATCTGCTGTGTCTGCATGTCGGAAAGGTGAGAGTGTTGCTCTTATAGGGCTGGGATGAAATGCAGTGGGATGATGCTTCTTGTCAGGCTATTCTCCAGGCTGGAACCAGAACCCTTAAAAAAACAAAGGTTGGATATAGGAAATTACTAAAAAAAAATCTCCTGTATTGTCATAGCAGGTGACCAGAAAGCTGCACCCAAAGCAGTCTCAGACACAGTGTGACTCACTCAGGACACATGTCAGCTCAACAGTGCTATGCTGTGATAAATTTGACTGATCCTAGAAAATGGAATAACGCACTTCAGCGTGATCTGAATTTGTTTCTGCCCTGATGTGAGCTAACGGGTTGAGTTCTGTTGTTTCTGATATTTGGAGTAAGAACTGCTGTCATCAGTTATAGTGATCTGGCCAGCCTGAAGCATTAAGTATTAGAAAAATAAAACATTCCTGATAGTCTTGCCAATCCTGTGAGTTTCAATCCATGAACACAGACCTTAGTAAGATTCAGAAATTTGTTCTGCTTAGTGAAATACTCAAGTGTGAAATCAGTTTAAAGGCTATATGTATTATTCATTTTGCTTGGGAGTTGGAACAAGCTTCCTAAACTAATACCAGGATTAGTCCTAAAGTAAGACTATGTGACTGAAAAGTGTCCAAACATGTCTGAAATGTGGAATGTGTGCTCTTTCCTTCAACTATAACTGTGCTTTGAAATTTAAACCAAAGGCAAAACAGGATTTGGACTGGTTTCTCTTCTTATACTTGTGCTGGAAAACAAGCATGTGGATCCAACTATCAGGAAAATTTGATCATTTTTTTGCATGTATTTAAGCCCATGGAAAACCGTATACCCCTACCACATAAATCACTGGGGCAAAATGGATTGGACTGTTTGGGATCCTGTGCTTCAGCATTTGTCCAGGTTTTGACCTTAATTCATACTCCTCTAGTTCCTTTGGGAATGTTCTGATATCACTTTTTATCTTGCTGCTAGCTTTTTCCAATGCTCCAGTGTAGAAAATAAGATGAAATACTGATGAACTGCAGGGGTACTTAACTGCTAGGATATAGTCAGTGTCTCCTGTTTAGAGCAGATTTGGTACAGTGCAGAGCAAATATGGGTCAGCCCCAAACCTCAGGAGAAAGATTAACTGACAGGTCCTTTAATAGAAAGGCAAGGGAGGATCCTCTCATTCAGATTCTGGCCTTTACACAAATATTGCAGACGCAAGAAATCCACTTCTTTCTAATTCTTAGTGTATTGCAACACTTATTATTGTAGCATTTTAGAGAATACATGCCACTAATGACAAATAGATTAAGATTTTGAAATAATGTCTGTATTAAATTTCAATTTGTAGAGTAACATGATGAACTATTCAATTTGAATTTTATTTTTAAATTTTAATCACATTTTCTAATTCTAAAACATGCAAATCAAAGTTACGCCATAAGCAGTAAGATGTAATTTATATCTCATTATACATTTGTCTCTGCTTTACTCACTCTTAGCACATTTTTTTTCAGCTGACTGTGAGATTGCATATAAAACAGACCAAGTTTGACCCTCAGAAATTAAGTGTAGATCCCTAATGAAATATGATGGTTCTTGAAAATACCAGAAAATTATTGCTTAGATTGTTCAGAGATAAATACAAAGCAAATAACCTATTTCTAAAAATCCTACTTGTGTGGTTCTGATATTTGAGAGGACTTAGGGTAATTCTTATTAAGAATAGTCTATTTTTGTCCGTTTTGATGAAAAAAGTATCATTGATATTGAGAGATATGTACATGTGAAAACTGCATACAATACAGCCTGTTCTTTTTGTGCACTCTTCTGCTTTTGAGACTATTCAGAGGTATGCCTTGTGGAAAAAGAAATGGAAACATAATACAGGTTTTATGAATAAATGCTCCATTGCCATCTTTGTCATTAATTTTCCAACTTAATTTACTGCAAGGTTCTGTGAGTATCTGCGTTATGAAAATGATATTTTTTTGTGTTTGGTTTTGCATTTGACCAAGAGTAATAAGAATTTTTGCTTATCTGTAATAGGCAAAATAAGCACATTTAGCTTTTAGAAAGGGAATACTGACATGGCATCTGAAACAGTATGAATGAAGTGCTACAAAACTTACATAAAATATCATAAGCTGTTATGGATAACGGCATTATATTTTGCAGTTTTAACTAATTGCATTAAACTGGATGAAACCAAATTTAGTGATGAATAGTGACATATTTATTTTTTTAGTCTTGTTTTTAAGTGCATTACTTCCAAACACAGCATTTCCACTGGCCTAAGTGGACAAACTCTGTAGCTAATCATTGGTGGATTTCTAGGGAATTCAGCTGGAAGGATGTGTGTGCAGATAGTAAGTTTCTGACATAGCTTTTTCTTAGGTGACGTGAGATGTGACAGAGTTCTGGAAATAAAATAGCTTTTCTCGATAAAATAACAAAAGCAAAACTGAAAGATTCTGGAAGCACATTAATTCTTACAGGTAAGAATTCTTCTAACAGCTGTAAACCCAGTAAAGACCTGGAAGTGGTAGAGCATGGTTCTGCCTCCTCTGCAAGGAAGGAAAAATAATGCAAGGACTTCTCTTTTGCTAAAACCGCTTGGTGCAGCTACGCTGGCTATACATATGACAGTTCTTCACATGTTCTTGGGGAGTAGCAGGTCTTGTTGGTTAAGAGCAGTGTGAGAATAAAACTTCACGGAGCCCAGGAAATGCTGTTATCTGAATTACACTTGAACAAATGGGACTTGTTCTCTATCATCTTGCCTGTTGTATATACTTCTTCATTTATTCAACTCCTGAGTAAAAGCCTTTTATGATTATAATTTTAATATTAGCCCAAAAAAAGGATTAAGTAAAAAATAAAATATAGTAAGACCACTCACTTCTTGAAGAAGCATGCGTTTTGTATGAGTATAAATTCTATAAATTCTAAGCAGAAAGAGGTTTTATGCCTGTGTATCTCGAGGGCTCCAACATAAACTCCAAAGGAGAAGAGCCCTTCTTATCTATCTGTTACTGAAACAGTAACAGCCTAACAAAAGAGTTCTCTTTCCAAAGATTATTACCTACCCAAACTTCTTGCAGTGTCACTTGTGCAATCACATACCACAGATTAAATTAGACTGATTTATTTCTTGAGAGACAATACAAAAGTCTCTAGGGGTGATGCATCTGTATCACAAGTTCTTTACATGCAGCCTGCATTCTCACAGGGAATTTCTGGCATAAAGTTGAGCTGAGCAGAATTTGGGTGCCCTCAACTGAAGCAGATTGGGTTCTGCTTTCTTTTATTTGCGGATTACTGGTATTTTCTTCTACTCTCTGCTTTTGTTAGAAACATGGTCTTTTCTTTTATGTTAATGATGACATAGTGTATTTCCAAAGGAAAAACTTACTAATGCCCGTGACTTTAGCTCAAAGCTAAATAGTTCCAAGCAAGAGAGTATTTGAGAGGTTTCAATTTTAGACTAAATCACTGTTTCATTTTTCACATGCTGTTTACTGATGAAAAGAACACTCTGTGCAGTGAACCATTCAACCCATTTTAGTCAGATGTATGATATTTTCATTTCTATCAAAAAAGCCCATAAAGTCCAAGAGGAGCCTTATATTGCTTTATATTCAATGCAAATTACTGCCATGAATTTGCCTCTTAAAAGCAGAACCAGTGGACGGATTTTGTACATTCATTTCATCCCTAAGAAGCAGTAATTTCTCTAGTGTAGATAATGGAAGAAAACTAACTCTCTGTAAATAGGAATTTTCAGTAGATAAAAAAGAAAAAAAGATTTCTAATAACTATGGAACAGAGATGATTACGCGAAAACTACTACTGATTGTAGGATTTCCCAATCAACTGCACAAGGTTGCACAGCTCCAGGTTTTCAATAGAATCAGAATTTCCTGCTGATATCATTGCAAACTAACAAGGGGAAATATTGGAGTGTATTTTTGCTTTCAGAAAGTTTATTCACCAGCCAAACAGCAAGAAGAAGAAAGATGGATAGTATTTCATTTGCCTGGGTTGATTTGATAGAATTCACCACAGTTGAAAAAAGATTCTTTTTTTAAAAAAATAAAGTTATATGTTCTCCAGAACATCCCTCCCTCCCTCCCTCCCTTCCTTCCTCCCTTCCTTCCTTCCTTCCTTCCTTCCTTCCTTCCTTCCTTCCTTCCTTCCTTCCTTCCTTCCTTCCTTCCTTCCTTCCTTCCTTCCTTCCTTCCT
>PTEX01000087.1:1359921-1372275 GCA_003342815.1 Eudromia elegans | reverse complement strand
TGGAGTCTCCTTCTCTGGAGATCTTCCAAACCCGCCTGGACATCACCCTGTGCCACATGCTCTAGGGGACCCTGCGTGTGCAGGGGGGTTGGACTAGATGACCTCTAGAGGTCCCTTCCAACCCTAGCCATTCTATGATTCCTTCCTTCCTTCCGAATGAACTCTGTTCTTACATAAGAACAGGAACAAATATTGGGTAATATTAAGTTTATTTTCATCTCAGTAATAATGACACCCTTTTCTCTTCCAGTAGATATTATGGTTTGGTTGTATTTTTAATACTTTCTTATCTCTGGGAGAAATTCCCTTGAAGTACCATCTCTTTGTCAAAGATAATGAAAACAATAGGATCCTGTAGCCAAGCAGCTGAAGTAACTCAAGAGACTTAAAAAAAACATTGAAAAAGAGGATAAGAGCTTTAAAACTGCTGCCTTAGTCTGTTCTGCTTTTGGTAGTTTCTTCTAACAACTCCAACTGCGTGTTAACTTTGCTGTCTCAGGTGGTGCAGAGCCATAGCCCCCGGAACAGGTTAGTGAGTTGCAGCCAGCTCTTGGCAGCAGATTGCAAGGGAAAATAAATCCACAGGGTACAGGTCATCTCACCTGCCATCCCAGCTTGTCACACTCACTTTCATTCAAGAGCTTTTGCTACCTCAGTGCTTGTGAGATGAGTTGGCATCTGCATTATTCATGTAAGTTTGCCCCAAAACCTTAACTACAAATTAATCTCAACGTTTCCAGTTAAAAAGCAGCAAATAATACTTGTGTTTCCAATTACTGACCTGTATGGAAACTTCCAAAAAAGCTCAACTTTCATCCTAGCTATTTAGGTATTCTTTAGCTACTGGGAGATGAGGTATTTGGAGCTCCTGTTGACCTACTTGTGTGCTCCTGCAGCAGTGCTGTGCCTAGCTAGTTTTGGCAGTAATTTAATTTTGTCTTTGGTTAAGTTGGACACCTGCAGAAATCAGAACTCCATCTTTCTGGCATTCAGGAAAACACAGAATGCTTATTTTATTTTGCTTCTCCCACACATTTCAGTCTTACTCAGAATGAAAAACAGCTTTTTTTTTTTTTTTTTCTTTTTGATGAAAAGACTGGTTTGTTCATCTGCCTCTAGCCAGCTCGATGCCACAGACAAAACATATCATTAGATGACTCTTCTATCTCAACACTCTGTCTCCTTGTTTAATTTTTGTCTGTTGTTTCAGAAGCTTACTGTCATCTGTGGATTTTCTTACGCCAAACACTTTCCATGGTTTCCCTTGTAAATTTTCTCAAACAGCCTTTCAGACTGCTAAGCATAATTCAGGCCATGGCATTAATGCTTTTAAAATTTCTAAGTGATTGTTCTCCCGATACAAATGTTACTGCACCCATCAGGAGGTATCTTAAGTTTCAATCTAATTTCAGAAGATAATTAATCACTGTACTGGAACCATTAATCACTGTTGCTTAGGAAGCAGTGATTGTGACCTATTGCATCCACTATAAGCAAATAGAGAACAATTTCAGATGGTGAAAAACATCAGGTGTACATAATTTCCCAAAGCTGAAAGAAATAGAGTGGAGTTGCTTTGAAGGACAAATAAAAGCAGAATAATGCAAGTGAGAAGGAGCTATTCTTTAGGAGTTCATTAGAGGAATGTCTGGCATAAATTCCACATTCAGAGGAACACCTGTCAGTGGCAAAGAAAAGGAAGAAATTAGTGGGGAGGGGAACTCATAATTGATAACACACCGAAAGTAACTGATAAGTGAAGGCATAAAATGAGAATATGGCTGACATGGCTAAGGCATGCAAATACCTGTGTGTGTACCTTAGGAATAAGGGGTATTCTATGAATGCCAGATGTCTCTAAGTAGCAAAGAGATTATGCACTAACAAGAAAAGTCTGAAACTAATTTAATCTAATTCCTGATCCTGTAGATGACTACAAAGTGAAGTAAACCAGCACCAGTATACCAGTAAACACCATCAAGTCAGGCTGCTATGGAGCAACTGAATCTTCATACTTTAATGTTTTCAAATCAAGCTTGCCTGGAAAGTACATTTGAGGCAAAAAGAGAGGGATGATGGTCAAGACAAGAATCCAAAGTGAATAATATTGAGGTAGCTACTCACAAGTTAGTACGTTATGTATGAAAAAGTGCGAGAGATGAGAAATATGCAGATAAGGACGGAGAAACTTGAAAGCATAAGAGAATTGTTCTCACTCATTCAGACATTAAATTGTCATCCTTAGAATACTGCTATAATGTTTTTATGAGCTGTCATGTGCTCATAGTTTTTTAAAACTCAGTTATCTTCACTTGATCTATTAGATCAATTTATACACGCATGGCATTAACTGCAAGCTTAATCAGGCTTAATACGGAAGCAAATTGCTGAGAAGGAATGGTCAAAAAGGATTTGCTAGGCCCTTCTTTGTTAAT
The DNA here is from genome assembly GCA_003342815.1 of Eudromia elegans. Classification (NCBI taxonomy): domain Eukaryota; kingdom Metazoa; phylum Chordata; class Aves; order Tinamiformes; family Tinamidae; genus Eudromia; species Eudromia elegans. The sequence continues at coordinate 1,369,840 of PTEX01000087.1, read as the reverse complement.
AAACCTTTTTATAGGGTTTAATAAGGTTATAATAAACCTTATTATAGTCTTGTTGGCTTTCATGGAAGAGACCAAGAGCTCTAACCCTACTTCCACAGTTACCCTGGACTTTCACCTTTGTCTGTGAAGACTTTTTCCTCTGGGGTTCTTTCTTTAGTCATTATTTGAGTGTGTGGGAAAGCCACGAACTTTGCTTTCATTAAGGCATGGATGGCTTGTGTCAGGCAGAGCTTGGATTGGTGCTGGTGTTTCAGTGGTGGAAGAAGAGATAGTTGTCTGGAGAAAGGTGGCACTTTCATATGACCCTCGGGGTCATGGGTTAGTTTCGCTGTCATCTGTGCCGTGTGCTCTGCATGTCCCTGCTGGAGCCGGGGGTTTGGACTAGATGATCTCTAGAGGGCCCTTCCAGCATCGACCATTCTGTGATTCTATGATCTGGACAATGTTTGGGGAGCCACAGAGAGCTATGCGTTCCTCTATTGGGGCTGATGATCATCAGGGGTAGGTAGGTGGCTAGCTGGCATTTCGGATGTATAATGTTGATAACGCAATACGTTCAGGTGTTGTGCATAGACAGTTTGAATAGCTTTGAGCTTGTGCAGAGTGGGCAGAAGGGTAGGAAGGGCAAAAATATGTGGATGACTACAAATATGAACTATATACATTTTCTCTTGCACTTTACATCTCAGATAAAACATAGTTTGAATTATAGTCTTGAATTCTGGACTTTTTTTTTTTAGTCAGGGTAGGGTATTTTAGATCAACTTTTTTTTCAACAAACTCCTTTGTTAACAACTTTGTTAGTAGTTACAGAAGCCAATAGAGAATCATAGTTAATGCACATTTTTAATTATCTCATTTCTCTGCTATTAGTTTGTGCTGTCACTGGGTGGTTTTTGACTCCTATTAGCTTGGCTAGCTGAAGCTTAGCTAACGTAAGAACTGACAGTGCACTACCTATTATGGCAGTAGCAGCAAAGGCAAATTCCACAGGAAGAAATCTGTTGGAGACAAAGGATTTCCAGTTTGAAAATTCATACTTAAATTTACTTAAAACTTATTTTTTTCCCAAATGTTCTCTGAAGAAAAATTGCTCCACCTTCAAGCCAGTAACGTCAGCAGAAGCATCAGACAGAAATATAGTGAGTGGGTAGGTAAACAGGATATCACAGATGTTTTGCTTGTATTCACCCGTCTCCCCACCAGATTATGTAGCACATGATTCCAGTATATGTCCAGTGAGGGATAGGATGGCAAAGTAGAATTGTTTGGTCGTTTGTGAGATCTGTGTTTCTATGGTGAGTACATCAACGCTCTGGAGCCAAAGGCAGATTTATCCTCTCTGGAATGTATTGGTACAAGATGGAAACTTTTAAAAATATGACATTTAATTACTTCTGGGTTTATTCTCTGAGGTAAGGACATGAGACTCAAGGGTCATTGATACTATTTCACTCTGAATGTGTGATACCTAGAGATTTTGACAGCCACATTTTTCATAAGTCTTCTCATTGCACATTGCCAGGAAAGCATGAATTTGTCACAAAGCTTATCCATTGCCATGTATGTTGTCTATAGAAAGCCCACTTCTAATGTTCATAACATTCATTTTTCCACACAATTTTCTATTAAAATTGGTTGGTTCACCAAGTATCTCATTTTAAGTATCTCCAAGGGTATTAGGATATAGTTTTGCATTTTTTTACTTCTTGCTTTTCTTATTTCTAATTTTTTTCTCTGACAGACTTTTCAATCTTATCTGACTTTAAAATTGGAGTATTATTTGGATTTTAAAAAATCCACAAAACCAGAAAATAACTAGGAAATGTGTATTGCCCTTTGTCCACCTTACCTCTCACCTTCAAGATCTGATTGTACCTGATAATGAGGAACCAGCCACAGAAAAGTTTTATCAGATAAAATTTTCAAGTTAAAGTCACTACCAATGTGTTGTTGTAGTTACATCTCTCTACAACTGAACTTTAGGTTTGGGTGTTTAAATAGTAATTAGCCAGGAAACAAGAGTAAGTCTCACATCTCTTCTGCTGTGCAAGGCTATGTTCCCGCAGGTGAACACACAGGTGAATTCCCCACAACAAAAAGTGAAAAATAGATGCCAGAAAATGAAATTTATGGCACTTCTTTTGAGAGATGATCTAACTCCAGCTCTGCAGGATGCTGGAGGAACTTCTTTTGATCTTGCACTTTATCTTTCATGATACATGTCAAGCCTGGAAGCTAATGTGGAAGTCCACCTACTATATTCCCGAAGAGAAATGAGGAAAGCAAGGTGCTTTGCTGTCTCCAGGGTGATCTCTGCCAACTTCCCGGCAATCAGCAATCCACAAATTACACTAAAAGTCCCTATAAATGAGAATTATTGCTGCTGAGGGGAACATGAAATGCCACATGGCTTAGAGAAATAAGGTTAATCAAATACAGTGAAATCCCAAGTTTTTCATAATGTCTCTAAGGTGTCAGAAAAAAAGACTGAGACTTAGTATGATGCAGTGATCAGCCATGTTCACCGTACACTGATATTCCCAGGGATGTGACCATGAAAGGACACAGGAAACAATGGTGCATGCAAAAGATGAGAAGTTGTTTTAAAGGCTTTAATCTGTGGCAAGCACTTCAGTTCATGTGTCCAAAACTGAATACATAACTGTCCTTAATATTCTGAGTCACTATTGAAAGCTACCATGAACTCACATCTCTTCAGTCTTGCCAGTATTACAGATTATGGTTATGGTCCATTTCTGAAAGTGAAATAGCTATTAAAAATTCCTAATTGTCCAAAATGAGAAAGCAAATATCCACCTTTTGTTTCACTTGAAATCTTTGATTACCCTTGTCAAATTGCTCTGGAAAACTAAGAATTAGGCATGATTGCTGTCAGACCACAGAATACTCCTGGATTATTGCCAGTCCCAGACTTTGTCCCATCCTGAATTTGACTTGGATTTTCTCTCCCTGGTTTCCCTCTTCTCTATAACTTTTTCTTTTCCCATGGTAAGATTTGGGTCAATCCAGGGCCATCACATTGTTTATCTTGCTACCTATCAGACTGTTGCATGATATTGCTGTGATTCAAAAGCATACAACAGTAGAGAGTAAACCACACTTTATTTCATTCATCACAATTAATTGATTCAGCTTGAAAAGTAAATCGTAAAGGAGATCCATCACTCCAGTTTTTACTACAGCACGGGTTTCATGCTGTATCAGTACAGCAAGTACTCCTTCTTCACCTAAATGTGTTGCAATGCTCAATGGTTCTGAGAAGGAATAAGTGATATGAATGTTTTTCAATTTCCAGAAAATTATTTTAAACATATTTTTAAAAAAATGGACTCAAAATAATCGTACCCTAGAATGTATTAGGAGTGAGTGTAAATTTTAAATATACCTAATAGATTGTTAATTGTGTGCTGTTTCTGTCTCCCTTTCTCTTTTGAAGCATTTATAAAAATTACATGTGGAGTCCTTTCATAACTGCTCTTTCTCTTCACAAGACTTTCCACTATAAAACTAAAAATTAAGGTCTTTTTTTTTTCTCAAATGCTGTTAAGGCTTTCATTCTGTTCAAGCAATCACTTACAATTTTTATGTTTAAAACAAATAAATTTTTGAGTCATTAATCACTCTTCTTCAAAGATTGTCTCTAAATTTAAACATTTGTCCCTGAATATTTTATTTTTGTCCCTGACTTTTATAGCAAACTGGTAAAAACACTATTGTAAATTATTGGGTTGACCACAGTATCATATGCAATGGTGCAACACACAAAAAGACATTTAACTCATTAGTTTAACTTTTTGCTTTAAGGTCACATTGTCCAATCTGATGAAATTACCTTAGAAAATCAGAGTTTGCTGTGTCTAGGAAATAAGAGATAACTAAAAAAAACATCTGGAGTCTTTTGGACATTAGCACAGCCAGCTTTTTTTCCTTTCCAAGTTCCCTGTAAGAAACAAAACTGAAATCATTTAATTCATACTGTTTACATTTTTTATTTTTGTCTTTTTCTCCATCCTTTCTTCATTATGTTAAGGGTTGATATTTCAGATTTATTTGCCAAAATATTATGTATAAAGAAATAGCATCCTCATCCTCAGAAGCTCCATCTGCATAGCAACAGCAAATGTGAGTCAGTAGCAGCTGGTACATATATGCAGGCCTCCTGCTTCTCTCCATTTAATTTTTACACTCTTTTTGCTTTCAAAATATGCTCCTGTCCCCTTAGACCAGCTATTAATTTCTAATTCACAGAAATGTCTCAGTTTGCATTTCTTTAATTATCTTAAGAGTTTTTTTCTCAGTGCCCACTTGATATATCTTCATTTGTATATGTAACATGTCACATATGTAATGCATAATGTGTAACATGTAACGTGTATATGTATGTGCATGTGATATCATTGGATATCACACATATAATTGGATTTTAGCTCATCAGAAGTCATTCTGGTGAATTGCTTGGGTTCTTTGCATGCTTCAGTGAAACAGAAGTTAACATAGCTGGAAATAGATTGCACCTCACGACAGTTTTTTTGGTCCCAGTTGTGCCTGAGTGGCCTGGCAAAGGGAAAAAAAAGAGAGGAGAAAAAGAATAGAAATAAAAAAAAAAAAAAAAAAAAAAAAAAAAAAAAAAAAAAAAAAAAAAAACAAACAAACAAACAAACAAAAAAAAACCAAAAAAACAAAAAAAACCCCAAACACAACCAAAGCTTGTGGAATGATTGACCTCAGACCTCCAGGGAGTTTTCCCATTCAACCCTCACTGAAGGTAAGCTACAGTGGAAAATAATTTTTCAGACTGTGTTTTAGCATCAATGAAATTCTGATTCCATTGGCTGTGGAAGGGTCCGAATTCAAATGGCCAGGGGATACTGCTGGTAATTTTATGTGGTAGAAGCCAGGTTTCTTGCATTGTTTTGAATTTTAACCATATGGAATTTTACAAAACTTGAGGTTGATTGGTAATATCTAAAGATCAGTGTCATTGAGAATCTGCTGTCTACCATTTGAAAGGTCGTGGCACTGCAGAGTGCTCCTGAGACCTGGAAAAAGAATAATATTACACCTCTACTCAAGAATTAGAAGGAGGAAGATACCAGAACTACAGGCTAGTTCACCCATTGGGCCCCAAGCAGAACCTGGAGCAAATCCTCCCAAAAGGCATCAGCAAATTGTATTTACTGCACAGATTGTCTATTTGCCATCTATGATGAAGTAACTGGCTCTAGATACACAGGAAGGGTGATGGATATTGTGTATGCACTCATGATAATAACACCTTAGATGTAGTCTTATGTCCAAGACTTGTAATCAAAATGGTGAGCTATGAACAATAATATGAGTAGCAAGTTAGCTGGACTGAAAGGGCTGTAAGCAGTGGTGCAAGATCTGACCACTATGAGCTTATTAGTGACACTCATTACAGCTCAGTACTGATAGACTTCTTCATTAATGGTGCAGATGATTGAACAGATGGTCTCCATCCAAGCAAACCAGCCGTAGGTACCAAACTGGAGGGAAGGATGTGAAGGGCAGGGTATTTACCCTGGGGAGCCTTGGCAGACAGGAGAAATGGGTTTACAAAAAAAACTTTGAAGTTTGCTGAAGGCAAATGCCAGGTCCTGTGACCCTGTGACCAGGCTGGGATAATCCCGTGTCACAGTACAAGCAGGAAACAAGAAAGCGTCATTGTAAAAATGGCTCAAGGAGAAGCTGGGCATGACTTAGCATGTGTCCTTGAGGCAAAGAAGGCCAACTGCCATCCTGGGCTGCGTTAGCAATAACTTACTAAACAAGCGAAAGGAAGTAGGGCTTTTTTATTGTTGTTTTTGTTTGATTGTTTTTTTCTCCTCTTTTTGACATTTATGAATCTACATCTGGCACGTTGTGCTTAGCTTTGGTCTCCCCAGTACAAGAAAGGTGTTGATATCTCTGTGTACTAACAGTATATGACGTATTGATTAACACACTGTGTGTTCTGGATGTATATGCTTTATCCTCTTGTTTGACAAGAGTAGCTTGTTTTCACAGTAAGTCAGGTCTTGGGCTTGCACCTCTCTGAAGTTTCTCATGTTTCTCAGAGGATGCCACCCTGTGCCATGTGCTCTAGGGGTCCCTGCTGGAGCAGGGGGTTAGACTAGATGATCCCTAGAGGTCCCTTCCAACCTCAGCCATTTTGTGAGTTTGTGATTCTGTGATATACTCATGCAAGCTCAGTGGGCGAGATGGTATTTGCTCCAGGCCTCTAAAAATGAGGGAAAATCAAGAGAAAGAGATTTATTCTGCCTTAAGAGAAGGACAAAGGCAGACCTTATAACTCTCTTCATCCCTTGCTTAATAATCCTAGATCCTAACTCTTCTTGGAGGTCCATGGATAATTTCAAAGAAACAAGTTGCATCAATGAAAATTTTGATTACATATTAGGAAAAATATTTTCAAAAGCAGGTGGTAGAACATGGGAACAAATTCCAAGAGAGGCTGTGGGGGTCTCATTCCTTGGAGAGGGTCACATGCAACCACAGCAAGGCCCAAGCACCCTACTTTATCTTTTAATTGAGTTTGAGTAGGATAGATTCCAGGCACGCCTTCTATCCTAAATTTTTACATGATTTTCATGTTCAGAACCAGGGCTGACCTGTATTAAGGACCATTTGGAAATAACTGTTAAAAACACCAGCTATGTAATATGTCAAAGGAGTCTCAGGTAGTTACAAAATAATTCAGTATATTCACATTCTTAGAATTTGTTACTTCATGTACATATATAGTAGCTCCTTTCTGTGCTTCATTTTATTCTTGTCAGAATCATTTAGTCTTCTACATTGCCCTCAAATGAGGGCACAACAAATGGTTTTGTATATACAAATGGCTTGAAAATAAATGCATGACATTAAACAATATTCCCTCTGACAGTCTTCCATGAGCTAGCCACATGGCAGCTCATAATGTTGTAGCCCAGTAAGAAGTAAGAGAAAGGTTACTCTTTTGACTCTTGCTTCTCTTTTTAGTGTTTAAATACTATATGAGCAAATAAAAATATTCACGAAGGGTTGTATTTGCCGAGGCTAATGCCATCTCACTTTTAAGCTCTTGGAAAACAAATAGATGACCATCTAATTTCATCTGTGCTCAGTAGGTGGTACTCATTTCATTCAGTTTTCAGTGATCCTTCCATATTGCTATTAAGTTCCAATGCTCAGGATTCTTGATCAGTTTATTATCACAAGATAAGGAGATCACAAAACAAATACATTATGCCCAGTAGGTACTTCTGCATAATGAACTATTTTTGCCTTTCTGACACTTACGATTTGTCTTAGTTCCTCACTCCTAGTGAACACTACTTCAAAAAGTATGGAGATATCCAGCTGATTTTATGACTTCTACATAAGCCTTTAAGATATTTGGTTGAGAGATGATTAATTGTGATGTTTACCAGGAGCAGTTGAGGAAAAATTTATAGAAAAATGTCAGCAAACATTTTTCTATCTGTTACTTTTCCACTGGATATCTGGAGGATCTCTAAATAATGTTGTTTTTTTCTTTTAAAGTGAAATGAATCCGTAAATCAATAGATGACATGTTCGTGGCACAAGTTACTTGTAGGTCACGAGTCATCTTAACTTTGAGGTATCCTTTTACTCCTATTGGCCATACTCATACTGGAAGCTGTCCACTTCTAACTGTTTTGAGAAAAAAAAAAACTATTCAGCAATTAAAATAATCAAGCCTATTATTCCCATCAGAGAGGAAAATCACTCACAAAGATAATAAAACATATACTCCTCTATCTTGTATGTTCACTTGCAAATATATGGTTATTGTATGATATAACAAATTTGGGTTGCTTGTTAAAAGTGCACACATTCTCTGGTCTATAAAGACAAGCAGTTTTATCTCAGTATCTATTAATAAGTCAGATTATTTAGTTAATAGCTTCCTAACTCTGTCTTTAAAGCTTGGTATTTCTTTATTATCTATTCATATCATGAATATATTTTATTGTTGTTTTAACAATATATAGCGTCCGTGTACAGAAATACCAGCGTATTGCAATATATCAGTGTTGAGCTGTAAGGAAGGGCTGTGTCTGGGCAGTGAAAAGAGATCGAGCCACTTCTAGTTCACATCTTGATCTTCCTGCCATATCTTCTAACTTGAATCACCTGCTCACTGGACAAGCATGTGCAATATTTCGAAAGAGCTCCCTGAGAGTCTCTTCTCCCTTTGATCTAGGCCGTTATTCTTTCGCCAGACAGATGCACCACGTGAAGCCAAGTGCCGCGGTGAGCCCGAACAGTGCCTCTATCGTATTTCAGGCAGGCACCATGTAAATGTACTTTGTGTTGGGTGATGAACAATGGGGCACTAAACAAAGCCAGGTGCAGAAATGGCTAGACTGCAGAAACCTGTCCACAGGGCTGAGGCAGTCTGGAAATTGTTCTGTGTCCTGGAGCAACTGGCACAGCAACTGGCGCTGTGCCAGTGATTTATCAGAGCGCTCTGTGTCGCACGACATAACAGGAAACCCAACCTTTTGCTTCTGAAATGCTTGCTGCAGCAAGCGACCTCTCCACACATACTGCAGACAGAAAGCAACCACTCTCAGTGTCAGCCCCAGGGTCTTCTCAGCTTTGAGAAAGCCAAGAACAAAAGGTGATGCCCATGAGTTGTTACTATTTGTCTACTGCCCTAGGTATTGTGGTAAAATTCCTTCAGGGCACTTAAACATATAGATAGAAAAAAACATATAAGAAAGATACAACTGGAATGTTTTACAAGGCTGAGACAAATAAGATGTTATTAATTTTGCACAATGTACCTTACAAGCAATTTATTCTGATTCTTTATAGCAAATTCCAATATCACTGGAGCTATGGCTCCTGTACTAACTCTTGTAATGGTGATAAACTAAGCATATATTATGGCTTTAAATTAGCCACACGGGATTAAGGTAGAATTGAGTGTCTCTGCAATGTAGACGTGATATGTTTTTTTCAGTGAGACTATTAAAGCAATTGGTCACTATGCACTGTGCATAACAGGATTGGTTGCTCAAGATAGTATATTAATTTAGTCTGGATTACCATAGAGATTTTGAAGGACTGAGAGTTCAACTCAGCTTTCCAACCCATGAGTTAAGAAATGTGGCATCTCTTTGTGGAGGTGACGCACTCAACAGTGCCTGACCTCGGTGCATGCAGTGATTTCCACCAGTCTAATTATTGGCAGAGAGCTGCTTTCTTCACACGCTGCTCAGTCACCTGGCTTCCCGCATAAGTTTCACCTCATGGCCTGAGTACTTCATCTGAGAGCAGCTTGATTGAAATCATTACACCTGATTTAGTCCATACTTTGATTTGACTGTTTCTAGATTTGATTAGTTGATTGAGTAAGTACTGCTATTTTAAGTACTGACTAGACACTCATTTACTTTAAAAATAACAAAATGATTAAATTAGTAGTATTCCATTTTCTACAGCTCTTAATTATCTATTTTGATGTTCTTTTTCTGATGCTTCATGATTTGTTTCACTGGAATATTTTACTTTCACATACAGCATTAAGCTTACAGAGTTATTACTGTGTATTAACTGCTAGTGGTTCATGGCACAAATGCTCCAAATAGCGTATGCTGTTTCTGAAGATATACCCTAGGAGACAAACATCTTCATTCTTCATGCATTTTTACCTATAAACCTAAGGGTATCATAAGAATAATAGAATATCATAGAATCACAGAATCATAGAATGGCTAGGGTTGGAAGGGACCTGTAGAGGTCATCTAGTCCAACCCCCTGCACACGCAGGGTCCCCTAGAGCATGCGGCACAGGGTGATGTCCAGGCGGGTTTGGAAGATCTCCAGAGAAGGAGACTCCACCACCTCTCTGGGCAGC
>PTEX01000087.1:1251607-1358191 GCA_003342815.1 Eudromia elegans | reverse complement strand
CATTCCCTGACAACATTCCTATATTGTTCCCACGTGGCCTGGCCCTTCTTCCACCTAACGTATGTTTTCTTCTTCTCAATATCTTAATATCTTAAAATATCTTAAAACAAAATTTTAATATCTTAAAATATCTTAAAACAACTGTGTATTTCTCAAAGCTTAAATACCATCGGAGAATACAATATGACTCAGAAATATACATTTATGAAGATGGAAATAATATCAGCCTCAGCTTCATTTATTCCTGCAGGGAAGATGTTTTTGTTTGTTAACCACGACCTCTTGATCAATGTGGTTTTGCATTTCTTCTTATAACCTGCTTTCCTCCCTGTAAGGTAGAGCCCAATGGCAACAACATTTGGAGAGGTGAAAAATCTTCTAATGTCTGCAGTGAGACTGCACAGGTTCCCTCTGAGAGCAGCCTTCATTCAAGTCCTTTCACTTACACTGCTTAAAGTTCCCACAACTGTGTATGTAGCACCTGTATTTCATCCATCAGGGATCTGTGCATGAACATGGGGTAGCAGCTGGTCACCTCAGACACCATGCCCAGGCACTGGCTGCTCAGCAGGTGAGGTCATGCAAAACGATAATGCAATATCGCAATATGCAATATGCAATAAATATCACCATCTTAAGGCTTTGTATATCCCTTATCCATCTTTGCGTGTGCGCTGACATTGGTGATGATTAGCGGTTCTGAAAAGTAAATAAGGTAAACGCTTCCCAAGCTAATTGTAGTTAAAGAAGCGACTTGATCTTAGACATCCTTGAGAGTAATGGAGTCAGGTCAAGTAAATACCAGATGCTTTGACATACAACTTCCACCCGCAGCAGGAGTCACTCATTCTGTGGGACTCGTTACTGAAAAGTTAAAGTTTATATAATGTGTAATAATATGTAAGCATCCTTATCATCTCTGGGTAAAATATAAGATAAGAGTATTCTGATATTGGAAGCTTAAGAGGAAATCTGTGCCACGAGGCAAAGGAATCCTGACTTTTCTTCTCACTGTTCCATGTTAGGAGAAAGGTGGCCATACTTGGGTAAAACAGCAGACTGGTATGCTTTGTAAGTCATAGTTTTCTTCAAGGAGTGGAATCGAAAAGAAACCCATTTACGCATTAATTGACTTTAAGATTGATGCACATACCTTGAAGCATCATAGAATGGAAAAATGTTAAAATCAAAACACGTCAGGAATGAGGTGTCAGTAAAGTTGTTAATGTAAGACTAATGGAAATCAATAACCTTTTCTGAATAAACAGAGCAGGAAAAATCTTTCTGCCATTTTCATTTTTGAACTTTCTTTTATAGACAGAGTTGCAAGTCATTTTAGGCGTGCTTTGCTATGCTTAATTCTGAAATTTTCTTTCATATTTTGCTGTTGCTTGCTTGCTGATGTATCCTTCCTTGTGTAAATGTTATTAGTGGCTTCTAGCAAGAGCCTATAAAGATTTGGTCTGGGCAGAAGTTTTATGTGGTGTCTGTGTATGACAAGTTCAGAAAAATGTGTTGAAATTTGCCATGATTCTAGAACTCTCCAAAACATGGATTTTTCAATGTAAAAGGCTTGTAAATATAAGAGGTCCTCACTGTCCTGTTTTGTAGGAGAGCTTAACAAATACCAGCAAGGAAGTTCCTCGCTGTTCACCCAGAAAATACAGATACCTTCCTCTTCAAGGCTGTACATTTTAAGCCTTGGAGATTTCCTCTTCTCGGAAGAGGAATCATTTGATTACCATAGTACTGGAAATGTCACACAAGAAGGCAGGCATATTCCACTACTCCATGTCTTGTTTTTCATTTGGATGAAGGATCAAAAAAAGATTAGGCAGTTAGGATCATTCCTGAATGCTATGTTATCCTGCCCTTGATTTTCTGTTTCTTTCATAGCTATTTTTATCTAAAAAATCTTCTAATAGATAACTTCTCTTCCTCTAAGTTACCTTTGATATCTTATTGTCATTGCATCAGTGAGGTAGAATCAGGTCCCAGACTTGGGACAGTGCTGAGATGTTTTAAGAGCAGCAACCTATATTATGAAACATGAATAGTCCTGATAGTGGCTATTAGCAAGAACGATCGATAAAACAGAATGGGTACCAGTCCTGGTTTACCATGTGACTGTGTCTCAGCTCCTAGTCTCTAGAATGTGAATAAAGTATTAGGAGTTGAGGAGGTAAATCTGTTAGCTGAGTGTACATTCAAGTGCTAGAGGGGCTTTAGATAAGTTAGGTTGTATTGAAGTAACAGTAACTTACAAAACATTCTAATTATGAAGGTATTACTGAAGTTTGTAACCATTTCATTCAAAATCAGCTATGCTCAGATAGTTTTGTAAGACTTTTAGCAATAATAGTCATGGAAGTACACAAACCAAAATCAATTAGGCTGCTGAGTGACCTTGCTGAAATGCTGATAGCTTTTATGACCCACGCAGTATGTATTACAGCAGAAATTGCTGTCCTATTCATAAGAGTATAATTATGTATCTCCACATAAAACATGTAGTCTGTGTTAATGGATTAAAAAGATCTTGCATTGCATTAGCATTTTACTATTTATAAATGGATTAATAAAGATGTTTGCAACATTAGAAATAGTTTGTGAAGTTAGGGCATATTTTTAAGATATTTTCAAAGCTCATGTTTGGCAGCATGGCTGCTGCTGATATATGAAAATGGATGCCTGATGCTAACCAGTACAAATATTTGTGTGATGAAGCATGTAGTCGAAGGATACTTTTGATGGGTCAGGGCTGCAGAGATACTTTTAAGACTGACTTTGATGATGAGGTGATTGACAGCTTCTCTTCTTCTCTCTTTGCTGGAGAAATGATGAATATGGTGCCAGTTTCTCAAGATTTATTTTGCTGGTGTGGTTCCTTGAGGCTCTTAGAAATGTTCAGTTGTAGAAATTTATAATATTCATTATAAATTTCATTATAGGGAACAAGTTTTCAGGTGATATTCCTTTATATGAGAGTCACTAGTGTGCAATCTTGACAAGTCTGTAGAGCACTCAAAACTCAAATCATATATAAATATGTACATACACATACATGTATATATGTATATATGCACATATATGCACAAATAGATTCCTAACTATGTAGAATAAAAGGACAATATGGAATGCAAAATTTTCCCTACACCTCCTGTTCCTTAACGCCCAACAGTGATGAGAAGAAATGGAGCAGAGAGTTAGGCAAAGCCATGAAAGAGTTGTAACAATAAGGTTTTTGTAAAGTCTGCCTGTGTGTTATTTTATAAAAGCCTTTTTAAGACAGTCTTCTTTTAACGTCAATTTTAAATGGCAATGAGGGGTGCCACGTGTGCTGAACCAGTCAGGACAGGCTCAATTGGGAAGGTATTTTTCTCACTGAGAAAGAATCTAAGAAACCACCTAAGGCACAGCCTGCTGTGTATTGTCCTGGGAAAGCATACTAGAAATAACTGAAAGTAGAAAAGTTTTATTTTTACTGTAGTTCACAAATAATTCACCAAAGTATAGTTGAGCATGGGCTCTCAACAGTGGTAGAAAAGGTCAAATGACTGTGAGCCTTTGTAGCTAGAGGACTTTCTTGTGGAAGATTTTCTTTTCCAGAACAGTAATATGCAATATTGAAGTGCTATTTGATGAGCTGCATGTTTCTGGAGTAGGGTGCAACAGAGTGATAGGAGAAGTCTCTTCTCTCTTACTCACATGTTGTAAGGAAGCTAAGGAGTAGAAGTAATTTTCTTTGTTTGCTAAGACCATGGAATGGTGAGGTACAATTACATGTGTCACAACAAAAGATAATAGTTCCTGGAAAACCCAGGTACTGTCTTATTTCTGGAGCTGCAACTTTAGAAGAAAAAGAAAGGGACTAAAAGACACCGTAATCAGAATAAGTTTTCTGGAAGAAAAAGTTTCATGTAGCAAGCCAGTGTAGACACCTCCCGCTGAGGTGCACTTGTGATACATCAGTTTTATTTAGCAGTGTGAAAATATAATTTAAACAGAGAGCTCTGAAGGAAAGGAAGGACCGAAGTAGTAACTGAGCACGAAGAGGGTAGAGATTCTGTCCTATATTGCTGCCTAACAGATAATCCATTCGCACATGAGATCTTACTTGCTCATGCTGCTATAAGGAATGGGATGCAGAAACAGTTAGGAAATGGAAAGACCTTGATAAGGAAATAAAGTTTAATCTGAACAATTAGTCAGTACAAAGCAGAAAAGTGAAGCAGCATTTCCTCTTGAGAGAAATGGAGTCTCAGAGGGTGATTCTCTAATAAATGAGATAAGGGAACAGGAGGCCAGCACTGATTAAATTAAAGGTTTAAAAGCAGAAATTAAGAGTAAAGCAAGCTGTCCAGAGAGAAAACTGCTACCAGTTAGGGTGTGATATGAAGGGGATCACTCAAACTGCCTAGAAAGGAGCTGGCAGAGAGTGACCTTATGGTGGAATTTGAGTCCCAAAAGCAACGGCATTATTATGCAGGGAAATCACTAGAGATCAAAGACAGCACTATCCAATTTAACAGAAGTGGCCTATATTTACCATTTAACCCCAAAGTAGCATACTAGAATAGCTAACTTAGATTGATAAGGGTATAAACTACAGTGTTTTCTAAAAACTTTCAAGGACGGTGGAAAGCAGATGTGTAGTTTGAAGTCACTGGGTGAAAGAAAATCTTGGGGAATCCCTCTAGAGCTTTTGAAATAAAAGACTTTCCTGACCTTCAAACTATCTGTGTACTCAATTCCTTAAACTGGATGAATTCGAAAACCAATCTACACAAAAAAATAACATTTTGATGACTTTTTCACTGGTCTTCTTTTGGAGTAGAAAAGTGCAAGACCTTAATTATTAGCCAATATCTTATGTAGATATTAGCAGAGTTTGTCTGTTTCTTAGCCTGCTATGTAGTTCTTGTGAACTACATAAAACATAGAATTTTTATATGTTGATCCAGCAGTAGTGTCTTGTTAACTATATTAGACATAGCAGGATTAGTCATGTGTGTTGTTGAAGGTGGTGAATGGCAACTGCTTCATTACTCTGAGTAGTTAAAAATTTAAATAGGATGTTGAATCTTCTCCTTTTCTCAAGGCTTCCCAGTAACTACTTTGTCAGCTGATAAGAAATGTAGGTCATCCAAGCCCAGTGTTCCCGTGTCCCTTTTAGAAAGGTGCTTCCAATGTTATTTCAGCAGATCAGAATCTAGTACTTTAAATGTAAGTTTCTCTACTTGCTGCCAGTTAGTTCTGCACTTTAGTACCTGTGTGTGCCTTGCTGCCTTTGGTGCTGACCAGTACCTGTGTTATCATTGTATTCCTGATATCGGGGAGAAATAAAGGAGCAGTCCATCTTTATTATGGATATGTTGATGAAGACAGACAATGTTGGCATCGTTGCGGGAAAATCTGCCTTTCGTATAAAAGGCAGAAGGAAAAAAAACTTCACCAAAGCATCCATCCATCCATCTATCTATCTATCTATCTATCTATCTATCTATCTATCTATCTATCTATCTATCTATCTATCTATCTTTCAGGTACTCTGTAGTCTGTTTAGCTGAGTCTTGAAAACAAAAGAGAAAGTCCAAGGTCTCCAGTATAGGGAAATCTTCAATTTGTCTAATAACTGGCATATGGGAAGCCTTTTACAGAGTTTCTACACAAATTAACTGGCTACTCAAAATCATCAGGATGGTGTGTTTCAGAGACTCACAGAATGGTTGAGGTTGGAAGGGCCCTCTAGGGATCACCTAGTCCAACCCCCTGCTCCAGCAGGGACCTCCAGAGCACGGGGCACAGGGTGGCATCCAGGTGGGTTTGGAAGATCTCCAGAGAAGGAGACTCCACAATCAATTAGCCATTGATTTCTCTCTCCTCATGATTTTACAATCCTCAGACCACCTGTTTGCCTTTAGAGTAAGCTACCCCTTCCATAGAAAGAACAGTCATGAGTCTTTTCCATTATAGATGTTTTAGATTTTTACACAAAAACTTAGCTGGCACTAATTAGTTAGTATAGATCTAGGCAAGCCATCTCACTGTTATGTGTAGTAAGTAAATCCCAATTGACAGAGTTTCCATCAATGACTTCTTGCATGTTAATTTTATTTATAAGCCTGGTTCCTTTGACCAGGATGAGACCTTTGTCCTCTGTGTTGGCTGTTAATTGCATTCCTTGATCATTGTTCTTTCCTAATTAAAGAGGTGGCTATTTTCAAAAGTTTTTATGTAAGATATTCTATTTTAAAGGAAGGTGAGAGAGAATTACAGGGGAATAATTAAAAGGGGAAAAGTATTTAATGCCTTGAAGTAGTACCTCTTACTAGGGGTAGGTGAACTAACCGCAGGGCTGAAGTCCTGTTTCTTGATCTAGGGGTTCCTCTTGAGTTCTGAATACTGTTTGCACTTAAGGTAGCTGATTTCAACACAAGGAAAAAAATCCTTTTAAATAACTATGGAGAAAGATTTTCTTTATGTGAGGGAATAACATTGCTTAGGGATGGCTTGTCAAATGAGAAACTCCCATTTTCTCTGATGTCCTAGGCAGTAAAAGGAATTAAATTGTTTCTGGAACTGAGTATTGAACTGGGATCATTCTTTTAGTTAATGAAGTATGACTGCATGATGTCAGAGCAGATTTAGTAGTGTGGGCTTGGTTCCTGGAATATCCGTGTTTGGGTAAAACAGAAAGACCAAAAGCTAATTCTTGGATGTTCAACAACTACGAAAATCACCATTTCAAGGCCATGTTCAAATAGCTCACCTCAACAAAATGAACAAATGTTTGGCAGTTCTTATCTGTCTCTAAAATTTATGTTTCTTCTCAGCATTAGTCTTTCTACAGTTCCACCTAAACATGTAAATAAAGAAAACAAAAGCAAAAAAAAAATCTCTCCTTCAGTTCTCTGAGAAAGTAAAAAAAAATGTTTTATTAATAGGAGGAGCTTTCTTCACACTTTCCCAGCCTCTAGTCCCTACCTGCCTAATTCCAAAAAAAAAAGCAACACATGAAATAGAAAGGAAAAAAGAAAAGCTAAAGTTCTTGCACTGAAAATAAACAGCAAGGGGAAAAAACTAGCATCAGACTCTTCTTAGATCTGTCTTCTGAATGTAATCAGTTCAGCTGTGGTTTCTGATTTTCTTTGCATAGCAACTGTGCGTGTTTTTCAAAATTGCTTTCACATTGTGCTTGAGAAAAAGAAGATTCCCCTTACTCTTATTTTACTTCTGAGACTAAATAAACACTTTAAAAATGAGATTAAGCAAACACTGAAGCAAATATTTATTCAGCTATCAGTTAAAAGATGCTGTAAGTTCTTTATCATCATTAATTTGAAAATCTTTTTATAATCCTGTTGTTCTTGAAAATTTCCCTTAGGATCATGCCACAGAAACTGATTCCTGACTGAAGTCCTCCCCATCTGAAATGCATATAAACAGAATAGATGTTATTCTTCAACTGCCCTGTCACTCTCCTGGCATTGGCTTTAGTTTTCGGGAAAGGGGGGTGAGGAAAGCACCTTTCTTACTCTTTCCATAATATTGAATCTCCTCCAGTGAGAAAAGTGGATTTCATGAAATTTGATTGTGTGGATTGTACTCGAGTTAGGAGATTTCTGATGAAGTACACGATGTCACTGCACAATGAATCGCACAGACTAGCAACTTGAACAAAAAGCTCACCACAAATTTGGACCAACATATATTTATTTATGTTACCTTGATTAAATCAAAGCTTGAATCTTGCAATTTCCTTTTTTTTCCCCTCCTAGAATATAAAGTTTCTACAATGTTTTGCTTTTCCTTTTCTCATTCTTGCTTTCAAATAAATGTATTTTTGAAGATGTGGCAAGTGTAAAATCTGATAAAGGTTTCAAGAGGATTCACAACCAGTTGTTCCCCCTATATGGACACTGAAGTCTGCTCATGTTAGGACAGAGGACCTCAGGCAGCCTGCCAAGACTGGCTAGTTTACTGCTTGTGTTTGGTTATAGATTATTAGCAGCACGATCATAATCGTATCTAGGACTAAACTGAGATGAAGGCCTTGTTGTGTGAGGCCCTGCATCAGCACTGATGCTGAGAAATATTGGTTTCTATTGACTTCAGGATTTTATCTCTGGTAATACAGAAAGAATAAGCCACTCAAGGTCACACAGCACTTCAAGAGCCAAAGCTTAGCTATAAGATGGGTCTTCTGAATTTCTATTTTACTGTCTTATACATTCTACCATATTGCATTTCCTGTTTTAATCTGTTAATTCTATAATTCCCAAATTGCAAACAAAACAGGAAGGATTTTCTGTTTCTTTCTGCACGTACAGCTGCTTTTCCTGAAGTGCTTAAAACTGATATGTAATGTAGCATCCTCTGATCTTTTCATCAGCTGCAGTTTTCTCTGCATAAGGAAAAAAAAAAATCCCTTGAAAGATTTGCTAAAACGTCACTGGGTGATTGGATATGAAGCAACTGATGCATTTGTGTGATTATTAATATATAGCTATTCAAAACATAACAGGTGTCTACAGTGTACAGTAATCTGACCTGGATGTGTTATTTTACCCCAGACCACCAATGCAGCCTGTATTCCTCTCTGGTTGAATTCAAGCAGTACTGTAAGCAACCCTTAGCGGCGCTGTTACGTGGATGAGCAACCTGACGTGATGTAAACCATAGCAGCCCTTGGCAATTCACTTAGTCTGTGCTACAGCTTGTTGACTCAAGTGAGGCACATGGGAGCAGACCACGACCTGCAAACTAAAAGCCAAGCGCATAGTGACAGCATCAATGAGTCACGTACACCCTTGCATAACCACCTATCACATAATCCATGCAGTGATTTGCCCTCTAATGGTTTCACAGAGGTGAATTGTACTTGAAAAACAAAAAACAAGCAGTGATGCAATGTGCAAGTAAATGCTACCCAGGTTACAATTGCTTCAGAAGGTGATTTTTCGAACGCCTGTTAGCTATACATTTTTCTCAGTTATCACAAACAAGGATTGTAGGCTCATCTATTTTTAAGATTACCCAACACTTTCAATTTTAAGATCTAGTTTTCAACTGCTTATAACTTGGACAAAATATAACAATTAGACTGATTGCTCTTTTGCTGATTATCTGCCTTGTGCAATTTTTTAAAACTTCATCCAAATAGCTTAAGCTGTTTTCAAGATTAAGAATAGATAGAAATTATTTTTTTAATTTGTTTTCTTTTAAAAAGAAATGGTTTGACCACTACTAGTTCTTAGATTTGTTCATCTGAATTGATTTCAAGTATTTCTTTACTAGCTGAACTAGGTGTTTATATGTATCCTTTAGAGCGTTGCACAGAATCCAGTTATCTGCTACAGATTCAGGGATGAAATTGGAAGTCTGAAACAAGATAATAAAGTACTTTTTTGACATCTTCCAGGATAGCTTTATTATTTATTTTTATATTTAATTTTATTTTCAAGATAGTTTGACTTGCCATAATAGATCACGTACTGGCTGGCAGTATGTGCTAGACTTGAAAAACAGCTGTTATTTCATTTTATTGGCCCTTTTCAGGCAAGTAAGACAACTATTCAGAGAAAGAGCTGTACATTTATAGTTAGCATTTGGACCAGGTCTCTGAATTGGGTTCTGTGCAAGGTAATATATTAAGGATAGCAAATTCGTGTGTTCTTCTAAAAGAATTACTTGAGATCTTCAGTCTTCTGGCCTGATCTTAGAAAGGTTTTATGCATGTGGCATAAGGTGATTGCAATATTCCTTAAAACACTTGGATATTTTGACCTTTTAAATACCTGGAAATACTTTCCAGCTCAGCTAGAGCAATCAGTCATTGAAAAGAAGTTTCCTGACTTTACCACCAAGTCTTGACAACCTTGAAATCTTCTAGTTATTGGTTTGTTATTCATAGCTAAGGGGGAAGTTGTTCCTCCTGCTGTTCAGCTGTTGCTGGGTCAAAGGAGAGTTCTTTTTCAACATTTTTTTCTCCTGAGGGTAATACACTCATTATTCCTCAGAAAATTTCTCATTTTACCATTATTGTCTCTAATTGCTCTTGCTCTTAGTATTATGTTGGGTGTGTTGTAATTGTTTTACCACTCAGGAAAGTCTGTTGAACAGAAAGCAACAAGAAATTCTGCCTCAGAGAGATGCAAAAATTCACATTTTAAACAGTATGATCAATTTAAACTTTTTTAAAATTATTTTTGTTTTAAATGCACAGAGATTGCTTGGCATTAGCAAGGAATAAGGATTAAAAATACTTTTTCTTTTTAGATCGCAGTGAAGAGCAGTGAACTTGCAAAGATGGATCTTGTCAATGACAGGCCATGGGAGCAGAGAAATTAGAATATTTGAGGATAATTTGAGGATACTAAATCTTCATGTGCTATAAAACAAAAAAAAAAGGCTAGATAGATCTTAGAATTTCTCAGATCTGTTGACATCATCTTCCTATTGTTGAGTCACTTCTTTAGTATTGATTTTTAACAACCATCAGGTTACTGACAGAAGCATCCAGGCTATCAGCATAGTCAGTACTCCACATAAATATTCAAACAATCTATCCAGTGAAAAGGTCACAGCTGAGCAGGTTTCAAAATTGGAATTTTAGAAATGTGTTCTTTTGAAGATTCCTCCCTAAGTCCCTTTGTGTCTCATCTTTTGGGTATACAATGAATATATCAATACTTCCCCAAGACGAAGAAATAGGGGGATAAACACATTTAAATATTTTGAGGGAGTCAGTAGGCATACTTGCAATATGCAAAATAATTTGTTAGGATTGTTAGAGATTTTTAACATTTTACTTCAGAACTAGTTTTATCAAAAGGACCAACAAAGTGCTGGATCCAATGCCCCACTGGAGCATCCACATTTGCTTTCTGCACATTAGGAAGAGGCCCCAAACCACAAACCTTGGTGCAAGTCCCCCAGACTGTTGGAGTAGCATCCACATCGTCCAGAAGATTGAACAAGACTAAGACTGCATTGTGTGGTCATGTGCACACATGTACACAAAATTATTGTGTTCTGGCCAGTAGCTGTTACACAGCCTTACAAAGTAGACTCTACCCTTAGTGACTGTTGCCTGGCTCTCACTGAAGATAGCTAGAGGGCTTTCCTATTATATATAACATATGCTAGTAGATTCTGCAACATTGTTCTGTTGAATGAAGATTATGTACTCGTGCAATAGGAAAAATAAAAACTCCTGACAATATAAGAAAGCTACAACAAAAAGCAAATAGACATCTTTTGGAGCTACAGCATTCTTATGATTATCATGTAATTTATTGTATGTAATAGTCTGATAGGTAGTAATAACTGGTTGTAGATATCTCCAAAACTACACATACTTGTTTGCAGCCCCATGTTGTTAAACAGCTCCTAAGGCTGCCCTCCCAACTTTGCACAGATTGTCGTGCAAAGAGTCTAGGATATTGGTACCCAAGTCCAGGTAGGAATTCCTCTTCTATAAGCACTTCTGAAGCCTATTGCTGCACAGGAGACCAGCCCGGCCATGGCTTTACAAAGCAGTGACACTCCTAAGAGTGAAGACTGGTTCTTAGTCTCACTTTATCCACTTGCTGATAAGAAAGCAGAGCCTTTGGTCTCTCATCCTTGTCTCAGTGATAATCAGTCTCGTTGTCTCCAATGGCTACTGTAATGTACCAAGAGAACCTTATTCAGAGCTGCATAGAATGTGCTGTAGCAATCTCAATTTGGAGAGCACTCCAGAGAGAGGTAACTTGATTCAGTAAATGGGATTTGAGAGAAAATAGGCTGAAGATAATTAAACAAGCATTGTGTGAGGAACTAATTAGTGTTGGGTGGGGAAATGGAATCCCTTCTCCATCTCTTACCACTTTGTATACCTCATCCTCTGCTCAAAACAGCAAAATCTTCATGCTTTCCACTATGGCAATGAGGAACACTTTGGCCTTTTTTTACAACTTAGCACCTTTATTTATCTCTCCTGAATACAAAAGTATGGTGTAAAGGTTTTCCTTCTAGGTGACACACACAAGTGTTAAGAAAAGTCAAAGAAAAGAATGATCATGTAAGTTATCTTCTTCCTTCTCCTTCACCCCCAGAAATCATAGAATCGTAGAATCACAGAATGCTTAAGGTTGGAAGGGACCTCCAGAGGTCATCTAGTCCAACCTCCCTGCACACGCAGGGTCTCCTAGAGCATCTAAATACTACTTCAAGCATCTTTAAGTTTAGAGTAAGCATCTCAGATTCTCTAATTAGCTATCATCTAATTCCTTAATTATTTAAAATCTCTCAGGCACCAAGCTCCTAGATGGCGCTTTGGGAGATCTATTTCTCACCAACCAAGTGAATGCCTTCTCACCACACAGCTGAATACCTAGAGGCTGATAGTATAATTTCCTCCAAAGTAAGAAGCTGAAACACTGAGATTCTCTCTGCCTGTTATTAGTGTTTTCTCATCAGTTGCAAGGCCTGACACTTGTGAGATAAGAGACACAAGTCCTCTAACTTAAGATGAAAGGAAATTGCAGCTTTTGTCGTCTGTTTCACAGCGTTATAATTAACAGGATATTGTTTCAGAAGCACTGACCTCTGCATATAAATCTAGATAAGATTCACAGCTGCAAATCTTGCCTGATGGAAGTCCCTCTCTGCAACCAGAATTACAGTCTTCATCTCAAGGAGGTCTAAAAAAAAAAAAACCTGGAGGAATATCTTTCTTGCCATCAAGCGTGCCCCTAACCCAGAAACAAAAGGAAAGGATCGTCTTCAAGTTAGCTTTTTATAGAGGAAATGAAATCTATGTTTTTGAAAAAGGGAGAAGGAATTAACAATAAGATTACAATAAGATCTTATTTAATCCCTTTCCATTCTCTCCATGCTCTGAGAAAGTTTGCTTTACTTAGACCATATACATTCATGACTTAAGAACTTTCTGGGTGCTTACAGCCTCATTTTGCAAAGGAAAGAGACAGCAAGATTACTGCCAGTAGGAACCAGAGAGATTAGTGCTGGCAAGGCTTGAATAAATTTTGCAAAATACAGTGAAGCCTAGGGTCCTACAGAACTCAAGGAGATACAGCTTTGTAGGAACATCCTTGGTTATGCAATGTTTTCATTGCCATTTATTGATTTCTCAGAATGACACGCTTCAGCTAGTTGAGTTTCATGGATGTGGTTTGGTTTTGCTGAATGTCTGTACAAACAGATGGGAGCTCAGTATAAGATCATGGCAGCATTCCTCAGAGATGTAAAACTGTGCATGAAATACCTGTGTACTAAGATGGGTTCACAAATCTTTTTTCATCATTAAGAAATTTTGGTTGGTTATGAAAGTATTATGTAGGCGGAGGGAGGAGTAAGTCTTCTGTTTGCTGAAAGGTTGGGCTTCCATAGAAGAAGATCACATTGAAGTAATTTCTTTTTTCTTTCTTTTCTTGGTTGCCTTTCCTAAAAGATGTTCAGTCTGCACCCACCCCAGCCATGCCTGGCACAGCACTTGTTTTGAAAAATGGTAAGGTGGACAGTCCTAACACAGAAAGACCGCTATGTTTCTTCTTATGCAGGTATGAAAAATCCCTTTGTTTAATTTCTCAGTAAATCCTGATGCCACTTTAAAACAAAAACCAAAACAATCTGTTCCTTGCCATGACTGATTTAAATATGGCTTATAAGCCTAGTTTTTACAGTTATAAGAAATTTAGATAAGGTATAAAGAACACCAGTTCCAATGAACTCAAATAGACAAAATCAATTCTCTTGGTTATGGATACATAAAATAAGGCAAAAGAAGAGAGACAAAAATAAATTGGCAAGAAAAGGCTGCATATTAATTGGCATATAGCAAGGGCTGGAATTCAAGTTTTTCTCCTCCATGGCTACTTTGTAGTAGATGCTTTCTGGGTAGAATTGAAGTTTGTCCTACTGGAAAGAGTATTTTTTCTAGGAGTCTTGCCCCTCAGCCTCTTCTGTTTTCCAACACAAAAAGACACCTTCTCAGGAGAAATGGCTTCTGAAACCTAGATTCTCAGATCTAGCAGCTCTTCAAAAACTCTTCAAAAAAGCTCTTCAGTTAAATCCTTTAACAAGGAAATTTGGTTTGTGTCTAGTTCTACAGAGATACTTTGAGATGCATATCTCCTGCTGAAGTTGACTGGAATGGATGGTGCTGAGCCCACTGGAATGGACAGTGATGAGTACATGGCAGAAATGAGCACTTTCTGGAAGCACCATTGATCTCTCTCTCCTTTCACACATTTTTCCACACCAACATGGCTTTGCTGAAGTCAGTAGAATTTCAGTGGCAGAACAGTTTTGTAACACCGTAAAATCAAGCTGTGAGCCCTTACATGCATTCAAGCGAACCTGCTTCTCTCCTTGCCAGCTTTACCTCCCTCTACTCTTCCTTGCCGCATTAAAATAAGAACAAAATTCCTTCTGATAATTGTATCTTTGTCTCCTCTTATTCTTAAAATCTTTTTTTTTTTTTCTGTTAGTGCACTCGTTTAAATCAAACACACAAACAATAGTTGCAATTTACTGTGCTGTGTTTGTAGCAGATGGAAATTAAACTCCAGTTATATCAAACCAATCTGCCGAGAAACAGTCACTACTGACAGAGCCGAGGGCATTATGCTGATTATAGAGGTAGTCTGGATAACGCTGGTCTGCAGAAGATGCTCTCACCTCTCAGATTGTTTGCTGCACCTGATGCTAGACTTGACAAGCAGTGTCACAGAGATGGGATTTAGGCTCGAAATAGTGGTCTCTGTAGACCCCAGGCATGGATTTACAAGTCACAACAAGTTACTTTAGCTTCCTCAGTACTTCATTGCCTGGAACCTGACTCCTGCATGGCTTGTGCATGGTTTTGTGAGAGATTTCTTTTCCTTAACTAGACATAGTGAGTCTGTCTCCTTTAATGCAGGATGTCACAATTTGTAATTTGCCCTGGAATAGCAGCAAAATTATATGAGGCTCCTGTGTGAGTCTTGATGTTGTTACAACAATAACTCTGTTTTCAAGGTCATTTGTCATGAGGGACTGAGCAGACGGCGGAGAAGAACCTCACAAAGTTCAACAAAGGCAAGCGCAGAGTCCTGCACCTGGGGAGGAATAACCCCAGGCACCAGGACAGATTAGGGACTGACCTGCTGGAAAGCAGCTCTGCAGAGAAGGACTTGGGAGTCCTACTTGACGAGTTAACCATGAAGCAGCCATGTGCCCTTATGGCCAAGAAGGCCAATGGGATCCTGGCTTGCATCAGGAGGAGAGTTGCCAGCAGGTGGCGGGAGGGGATCCTGCCCCTCTGCTCAGCTCTGGTGAGGCCGAACCTGGAGTGTTGGGTGCAGTTCTGGGCTCCCCAATGCAGGAGGGATGTGGAGCTGCTGGAGAGAGTCCAGTGAAAAGCAACAAAGATGATTAAGGGACTGGAGCATCTATTCTATGACTAAAGACTAAGTGAGCTGGGCCTGTTTAAATGGAAGAAGATTGAGAGGCGATTTTATCAATATGCACAAATATCTGAGGAATGAATGTAGGGAGGATGAGGTCAAACTCTTCTCAATGGCGGCCAGTGATAGGACAAGGGGTAATGGGTACAAATTGAAATGCAGGCAGTCCGTCTCCATATGAGGAAGAACTTCTTTCCTGTGAGGGTGCCAGAGCCCTGGCACAGGCTGCCCAGAGAGGGTGTGGAGTCTCCTGCTCTGGAGATCTTCCGAATCTGCCCAGATGCCACCCTGTGCCCCGTGCTCTAGGGGTCCCTGCTGGAGTAGGGGGTTGGACCAGATGATCTCTAGAGGGCCCTTCCAACCTCAACCATTCTGTGGTTCTGTGGTTCACTTGTCTCACATGTAGGTAGTCTGAGCATGAGATGCTTCCAGGAAGCAGCTTGATGTCATAGTGGAACATGATAGGTGGGATAGGGCTGCAGAGAAAGATGATGAAAAGTTGCTATCACACTCAGAACACAGGCCCGTCTTTGCCATGATATCAGACTGCCACTAAAGTTCTAGGGAGTTTTAAGCATGCAGCTCAGCACTAAATAATCAATTTTTATTGCTTTATCATTGATTATGTGAAGATAGTCAAATCTCAGCTTTTGGCATTGCCACAGTCATCAGGAAGAGTTATTGCTATTCTGACACAGGCTGCATGATGGGACAGGAATAATTGTTTTCCGCTTTTCTCTAAAGCATTAGAACACGGAGCTTCACAGTGGGGTTATTCACCTGCTCAAATTGAAGAATGTGCTTAAATTTGAAATTGTAGCAAGCGTGAACCTAGGTCTCTCCCACTGAAATGAAGCAAAATAATGAACAAGAAATAAATGTAAATGAAGCTTAAGGCATCAAAATTTTACAGATACACTTGAGAGTCCTGAAATATAGATTACTCACATGAGATCAGAGGGGAATGGCAAGTAAAACCCTGCTTTCCCATACCATTTATTAATTACAAATTTTAATTTGCCCTGAAACATAACGATAAATGTTATCCACTTAGTAGTATTCTGTCCAAGTTCTCCAAATCAGTACACAAAAGAGATACCAAACTCAAGTAGAATAAATGCTACATACAGGTGAAACCCTGCACTACCATGCTGCAGTTCCCACCTTTGTTTTTTCCCCTAAGTACTTATTCTCTGCATACAAAATATTTTGCCATAATTATGTCTTCTCCTTAAAAGCGTCAGCATTTTACTCCCAGTAGCTGATTTTCGGGTTGAAGGGGTAACTAGTTGGCTAAAGCTACGCTATCATCTCCTGCTTTCACGCTGGGCTTAGCACAAGGTCTGAGCAGCAGCTTGCAGTGCTCGGTCCCAGTCCTCAGGTCCTCTCAGGTGACCACACTCCTGGATACGGGATGGCATGGGCAGAGGACCATCCCCCAGGTGAATCACGGAGAGCAGCTCACGTTCTGTGGGCTGCACCGGGCTGCACCCTGCATCTGCCAGGTGGGACCAAACTTGTTGAGTGGGTCAGTGTCATCATCAGGACGGGAATTTCTCCGGAACGTCACTGAAAGTCCAGGGATGGTATAGGATGCTGCAAGAAGTTATGATAAATCTGTAGGACTGTGCATATCTGTTGTTAATCACACAATATTTGCACACCATGATACAAAACAACAAACTACAAAACTACAGAAATGATCTTGTGTTTTTTGTAGCTTTTTTAACTGCAAACGAAGGATTTGTGAAGTTTGCCAGCTGCAATCACTGAGCTTGCTCAGCTGCTGAGGTTGTTTTGCTGACCAGAAGGCAGAGAATGAGGGCACTTATGAATGTCTGGCAGAATTTAACAGCTGAATCATTTTTATAAGGTATATTTAGCATTTCATACCTAATTGGGCAAAGAAGAAAACACATAGCAGATATCTGCTTTGCACACTGTACCCAGTTAAGGAAGGAGAAAAACATCATTCCTTGGAGGAATCTTCAAAATTATGAGTAGCTCAGTAAAAAGCATCCTGGGGACTGCATTTTCAGTATATTGCAGAGAGGTCAGCACACAGCTCCTGCACTCCATAAAGTCCACAATCTGAGGCTGTATACTGGCTAATAAAAAACAATACTAAAACAATATTAACAAGTTAATGATGGTCCAGAATTCCCCATTCACAACCCACTCTGAAAACCACCGAGTCAAAAAGAACTACTTAAAATTATCACAAGTATAGGACAAAATACAGGAAAAAAAGACAGATTTTTCGAGTTCCAGTGAAGTGTGTTTAGATAATGATATATGGAGCCATACTTATTTCAGTGGGTATTTCTGTTCATTTTTTATTTGTTTGTTTGTTTGTTTTATTCCAATGTATTTCTGAAAGAGCCAGACATTTTTATCAAGAGTGCTCTCTTATACAGAACACTGAATTTCCTTCTTTCCTATCACTACATCTTATCCATGGGATTCTCAGGTGATGGAAATATACCTGTTTATCTAATATTACTTTTTCCTTATCTTTATTCTTTGCCTTTCTTCCTTGGTTAAGTGCTGCTTCAACTGGTTGAAACTGTCATTTTTTACCTCAGAAGTGTGCATAGACTCTTGTGGCCATGTATTTTTACAAGAAAAGAAAAACACACAAAAACAAAAAGAGTTTTTAAATTTCAAAATGAAGTTTTTCTCATTAAAATCGCTAATGTTTCAGTTCAGATTCTATTTTTCAAATCCCAGACCAGTAGTCCTAGGGAAAAAAAAATCAAAACCAGTTGAAAAAAGCCTCAGTGAAAAACAATCACACCGGCTCTATGTGTGAAAGCTCAATACATCTGTTTTTAAAAGCAATTGCTGTGACCTGCATTTGGCAATTGTTCAGGTGACCTGAGGATCTGACAGTCCGCCTGTGGGATGGCAGAGTCCACTTATCATTAGTAATGGGCTAATTACTCCCTTGTCGTAAGTAAATAAACAGTCAGAAGCAGCTGGTAAAACAAATTTCAAAGGGGATTGGGTGGAGATCAATGTGTTTATAGGATGATTCTTGTGATAAGTTGATGAACAGAGAAATTGAAGTAGCTTGGAGGTTGGAGAGTCTTGCCTTGTCTCAGACATACACTCCACAGGATGGATGCCCTGTATGGTCAAGCTAAACTGTAGAGCTAACATTAGTGACTACTTGTGCCTAACACCATTGTGTGAGGGAAAACTAGCGGTTAGATCTTGAAGCCTTTGCCCAAGTTAGATCTTATCTTTTGCATAAACCAGAGCTATGCGTAAAATCCTCAGTTCTGTTGGGAACCAAATAAATGGTGCAGCCAAAAGGACTTACCTTTGTCTCTTCGAGGTCACAATTTATACTTTAATTCTTCCTTACCTTTTGCTGATTTTGAAACTAACACGTTGGATTCATTACTTTCAAGCAGCATAATCTAAGTAGTTCTGTCCCTCCACCTATAAGGACATCTTAGAAATGTCATAATCCACTCTATTGTTCTCCTCCTGGAATACTTGTGTTCAGCCCAAGCAGATTTTTTGTACTTTATTTTATACTTTATTTGTACTCCTCTTTTCTTCTATGAGCAGCACTGAAGACTGCATTGCTATCCAACAAAATCTGCTTGCATTACTTCTCTGCCTCTTTATAGAACCAAGTTTTGGTACGTTCAACTGCTGTTGTAATTGCTTTCTGAATGCCTAAAACCTTATGGGTTACAGTCTGATGCTCATCTCCATCACATTGAACTATTAGCTTTTGATCACACTTAAAAGCTGATTGGTAGGTGGGCCTGTGATGTACACAGAGTTAATGCAGGAGGTGCAGAATGCATGTGAAGGAAGTAATAAATCTTTGTTGCAGATTGCTTTATTCCTTGGCCCAGAGCCAGCAAAGAGCATTATCTCTGAACACTAATACGTTCCAGGTCATTTAATGATGCGGTAGATGACAGTGATGTGTAGGCTGAGATGTGGATTAGATGTCCTAATAAGACTCTTTGATGTCTAGCTTCTCTGAACTAACAAAAGCTCTAACAACCTAACGTGTGGCTTTTAGAATACCCTCTAACTGTGCAGCCATGGGTTTGGAGAAGTAGATCCTGGGATTAGTTCTGATCCTGGTGCAATCACAGACTGCAGTGTTCTAGGGAACAGAGCTGTGCTGAGCAGCAAAAACCCAAATGCCACCTCCTAGTTGCTAAAAGAGGCAACATACCCTCTGTGCTTATCGAGAAAGACAGAGCAGACATGCCACCCTGAATGATGCGAGGAGAGTGCTGCAAGGCTAAAGCTGAACATTGCCTGACTCCGTTTGGGCATAGCTCCAGGGACACTGAAAAGCAATGGCCCATGTGAGCAAGGACTCAGAAAATGCCACGCTGAGGTAGTATTCAGTGTGTTACATCCAGACTGTCAGATAATCCAAAACATAACCCCGAAGAGGGAAGCAGGAGAGTTGGCATCATCATCTCCGTAGTCGTAGTGCTCAAAATTGATGCTGAGGATCTCACAGTTAGGAATCATGTGTTTCCCAGTTAATATAGGTTAATTGTGGCAACTTGGTCTGAATCATGCGAAAGTACAGCAGCAATATTTCAATCTGTACCAAAGAAACTGCATGATAGTGAGTTTCCTTTTGCTTCTCACTGGATTTAATAGGCATTATATATATTTAGAATATATATTTATATATATTCTATATAAATAAATATATCTATATATTTAGAATAGCTTTTGTGGGTTAAATAACATTGATCTGTGGCATTAGATCTAAATCATATCTAAAACTTTCTGACCACCAGTTGCTCCTCATGTTGAGGATATATCTGAACCACTCTCCTTTTTCTTTCAACAAAAAAAGAAATCTAAAATGATATAATTTTCTCTATAGTCAGGCTTACACCATGAGACTAAGAAATAACATCAAAACTCCTTTAGTAGAGATAAACAGCTGTGTTAAAGCACAAGAGATGAAGAGATGAAGCCCAAGAAGAGAACAGCTATGTTAAAGTACAATTAAAACCCTGAAAAAAATCTCCCTAAACAAACAATAGTGCTGCTATGGCAAGAGTTGCCAGATGGTGCTTGGTCATGCAGGTTTACAAGTTGTTTTTTGTTTTTTAACATACAAGCAAACTTTCTTTAAAGTAAAGTCCTGCTGTTGTAAGTAGGTCTATGCAGAGGGAAGCATATAGCAGGAGACTTTAATTTCTGTTTTATTCTCCTTGTATGTATTCAATTACTGGGGAAGAAAGTAGCTACCTTATATGTGAGGTAAGAATTCCTGAAAGGGAGAGGAGACACAGACTGCGTCTGTATTTTTTTTCTCCCCAGGTGGATATAGGGTCTGCCTATAGATTGGCGTGCTCAGCAGAGCTGTGCGGTGTGATGCTCCACATCGCTCCTTTCTCCTTTGTTCTCAGGGATTGGTCTTTGGCATCTGGTCAGGTCTTTGGCATCTGTTTCTGCTCAGACAGCTCCCTCAAGATGTGCTTCCTTCTCTGTACGTGGAGCTTCTCAGAAAGGAAATCAGCTTGAAAGGAATGGTGAAGACATCAAATTCACAGCCACGATCTATCGGCTTTCTCACCAAAGCATATAGCAGACAAACAAAGTCAAAGCTTGGTGCTTCTAAGTCCCTGTGTCCGATAGGATGGTACTTGGTGGTCTCTCCTTTCCTGCACCAGGGTGAGGTTTTAAATAGAGGATTAGTTTGATACTTACCTTCCCCTATCCCAACTTGCTTTCTTGGCAAATTTCATCACTTTTCCTTTTTTTTTCCCCTTTCCTTTCACTCATCTTTGAAAAAATCAGAATTAATAATGGTATGGAAATTCTGGGTTTTGATTTTCTCTCCTTAGGAAAGCTGATGTATTTATGTAGGGCTTTTGGTAACCAGATCAGCCTCTCTCTGCTGTTCAGATGAAGAAGGTAAACCACCATTAGATTAAGGGACTTCTTTTGTCTCACAACTAAGACAAATGCAAAACTGAGAATAGCAGCCTAATCCCTTGACTTTCCACTACTAGGCTTTTTCAGGGAAGCCAGCTTGGTTTTCCTTTAGGGATCACCCAATCAGAAATTGTGTCAAAGTCTCCCAAACTGAGAAGATCAACACAGTTCTGCAGGGCTAAATCCTGTTTAATCTCAAACTGCTTTCTTACATTGCTTACAGAAAAAAATCAAAAGTTCGTTCTATCATCAGATTAGATTGCTTTGGATTGTTTTAAGGGTTTTGCTATATGCAGATGGGCACGGAAACAAGGGCTGGAGATGTAAGTGGGCTGCACTGTGTTAGCTGCTAACCCGTTGATAAATGGCATCCACGCAGCACATCTTTCATACTAAGCTCAGAACTGTTATTGATCATAACTAAGCTGTATATAAACACAGCCGTGGTAAAATATTTGGGAAAATGTTCAACATGATAGTGAAGTATATGACGATCATGTGCTCTCACCTCATTAAACTACTGTTCTGTGATCAGCTCCATCTGCCTGTCACGAAGGTGTTTCCTATTGCAAGCACTTCATTTTTAAGCTGTGTTTTTCTGATGCGGCTGTGCAGATTCAACCCGTATATGGTCAGTTCACAACCCTCTTCCCCACTGACCTGTTGTATGCAGTACATGCAGAGATGACTGCTGTTTCTGTGAAACACGAGAAAGGAGTTTATCCACTACATGGGTTTATAGTTTGTCCTAATTTAGTCAGTGTTTCAGATTAATGAGAGTATGCAGCATCTTCTGGGGCTCAAAGATGCCATTGGATTTGGAGGAGATGACTCTTGCCTTTACCATTCAGCTGTGCTTAGATGCTATTTTACACAGAGGATAACGCCAAATATATCTATTTTTAAATTGTGGTTTTCCATTAGCAGTAAAATATTTGTTAGCATGTTTACATTATCAAAAAATATAGAAATGAACACTATGTCTTTCCTTCTCATCAAGGATGAAAGATACAGAAGGAAATAAGAACAGGAGAAAGGAAATAAGCAGGAAATAAGCAATCGTGTTCAAAGAGATACCTACTAGAGGTGATCAGAGATGAACTGACAAGCCTCTGCTCCCTTTGCAAGGGAATAAACAGCTATGGTCAGCATCTCTTGCATGGATAGTGTTGCTTGGCTTTTGCTCCCTGTGATGTCTCTCCTGCTGGAGTCTGCAATGTGGCTCATGCAAAAGTGACATCTGGACACAGATATCTTGTAGGAATCAAAACTTCCTACTGAGGCTTCAAGCTCAGCAGGCTGGAGTTCTCATCCTGCAGCTTAGGAAGCCTCGCATGCAAAGTGGTGTTATCTGGGACTGCTGCTTCCCTCCACGTCTCTGTGATCCTCTCCAAGGCAGTCACTGATGGTTTTCCAGAGCTGCGCAGAAATCTTGCAGTAGCTCCTGTAGAGATGCACAGCACTGATGGGTACTTAGAACAGCCGGAGTTTTGCCAGGAGGTTGGTCTGTATGGAGCTGACCCACCTGGGTCGTGGGAAAGACATCAGTGTCCTCATCAGGGGTGCCAGGGAATAGCTGCTACCTCAATGAGGTTTATGGCACCACTAAACACCCACTCACAAACAAATTGCAACTAATAGCCTTTAATAACAGCTCCCAAGAGCACCAAATGAGCAAAATGTGATCAGGATGTGTTAATAGACATGGTTACGGTGGTCTAGCTGAGAGGAGAGAGGTGAGGGGAATATTTTGGTCCTGAGGGTTGGGAAATGATGAGATCTGAATGACGTGGAGCTAGACATAGGAGACAGCTCTGAGTCAGGGCTTAGGCAATAGTCTCATTTGCTTCAGTGAAGGACCCTTGTGCAGACTGAACCAAGCCCGTGTTGTTGACACTGGCGCCAGAGGGGGAATTACATGTAGCTAGGTCAATGCAAAAGAAATGTTACGGCTTGCATTTTCCACGTATGACACCTCTAAATTTTCACTTGCTGTCTGAGAATCAACTCAAGAGAGCTATTTGGAGTAACTTGTGCATGAGTTTGCCTGTCTGTCATGATGGCTTAATAGTTCCGATTATGGTATTTTGTATGCTGAAATGTATGTGATGACATTCATAAGACGAAGGAGGTCTAGGTTATGCCCTGCCAGAACTCAGCACTTTCCTGGTTGTTGTTTTTATTTATTATTTATTGGGTTGCTATCATGTCCCAGTTTGTTTCTCAATACCGCCAGGAGAACCTTACTGATTTATTTAACTGTTTCCATACTTCTGTTTCAAAGCAAACTTGCAAAACTTTCCTGCTTTGAATCAGTTCTCTGTCTGCCTTCACCTTAATATCTGCCAGCATTTAGACAATAAATTGCAGGCCCTGAATAAGAAGTCTCGAGGATCTCATGCTCTTTCAAATCTAGCTTTACATTCTTCCTTAGAAGAAGGACCTAAGAATACTTCTACTTTCCAGGGCAAGTTGCTGTTATTTCCTTCTACCCTTCATTTGCCCATTTGAGTCAGTCAGCTCTTTCTGCAAGGATTATGTATAGGGTTAAAAATATTTGAACAAAATCTATCTGCATTATTTTGATCCCAGACTATTATTCCTTATGCACATAAACAAATTTGAATTACAGTTATTGCAGAGGGTATTAAGGGGATCTGTAATATCGGGTTTGCAAGCAAGTGGAAGTGAAAAATGAGTCTTTTTGCCCGTGCTGGGGGCAGGGCACATCTTTCCAAGGCTGTTTCTGAGCTCTATGGAAAGAGGATGAAGCCTGGACAGATTAGGGATTGCTGAGGGACAGATTCTTTTCCTGTAGATGTAGGCTGAAAGGTATGATTTGACAGCACAGAGTAGGCTGCTGCTTAAATAAAATCCTGCTTTGTACAGGGATCTGTAAATGTTCTGCTTTAGAAACTTTCACCATGCCATCACTGTGTTCTGACTCTGAAGTAGCTGGATTTAATGTGCTGTTGGGGTGCTCTGATGTGTGATGCAGTCTTTCATACACACAGTGACTTAGCTCCCCTGCTTATTCCTATCAACTGAGAGTCACTTTCCCTCTTGCTGACAGGCAGAGCAGGGGCCTCGTTGATTTTTTTTAAGTGACGTTGACCTAAAGGCGTCCTTCTCTCTCTTTCTGCCAGGCCGTGACACACTCAGCTGTCACTCTCTTCCGTCCTAAAATTTCCCTTAAACTGAGTACTTTTCAACTGCTCTTGTTACGGTTACTCCTCTTTCAGTGTCTGTGGCTCCCTTTAGCTCGGATTTGGTGTCCTGATGAGAATCCATTCCCTCTGGCACAAAACAACCAAATGTCACAGTGTTGAGCCTTGCTCCAATCAAATAATAAGATGTGTAATTAAGAAATTATGGCATTGCTTAAGCGAACGCGGTTCTTTGATCAAGAGGTCTAATTTAATCCGAGAACATGTGGCCGTGCTGATGTCTGGGCCAACGAGTCTAGACGTGAGCAATGTGTGTGGGCCAGATGCAGAGTCTGGCTGTACTCTCTACTGAAGTCACAACCCGCCTTTTAAAGTTCTTGAAGTGCTGCAAGTCAGGGACGGCGGCTGTTTTGATTTCATGTGTTTATTTTAAACTAAAGGCAGCAGCAGGCCTACCTCTGCCGGGGAAGCTCGCTCACCAGTTGCCTGCTGGAATGGGGGGAGCAGTGGTGAGAAGAGCTTTCAAAATGATCCTCTTGGCCAAAACCAGGAGCATTTCAGAAATGAAAGGTGAGGAACTGCAGGGCTGCTGTGCTGCAGGACGCATATGCTGCATCCCCTTTCCAACATCCTCCAGTTTGGCTGCCCAGCTCCAAGAGTAGATCAAAATGCCCCGTCCAAGCGGTGATTGATGGAGTCAAAGACGGCACCTTCACTGATCCTGAGGCAGAGAAAAAGCAGAAATTCCCCAGAACTGCCCACTCTGAACCTTGTTGAGGAAGGCAGAAAGCGGCTACTTTCACCTACACTGCTCCCACCACAGGACCATGGCTGAGCCCTGGTGGCCACTACACTCTCTGGGCCTCCTGGTGTCACCCTCCCTTCCCTTCTGCACTAAGAAGGGGGAAGGAGGTTAAAAGAAACTCATGTGCAGCAGAAATTGTACAGTTCTTGTCTTTGGCTTATTTTTAATAACAGCGAAATTGAATGGTGGCTGTGTTGATATGAAATGTCAGAATACCAGCTTGAAATCTGCTTTATTAAATAGCTTGCATGTGGGCAGAGCATATGTAATTTTTAATGTTTTTTAGTAATTCTCCTTTTATTAAATTTTTCAAGTACTACAAGATGTGCTACAATGTTATCATTTTCAAACTGTGATAGGCTATTTCCCTTGGGCACTAGTGGTTTACAAAACTCTTCTGCTAGGGCTTGTTGCACTTTCACAGTTATGGCCTTATTCCGTATTACTTGACATTCCCATCCTCTAGTGGAAGTTTTAGATATACAGGATAGAGTCTGTAATAAGAATGATCAAAGAAGTGAGCTAATTCTTGACTACAGCAGTATACACCACAAGTATAAACCACAGGTCTACATAATATAGATAAGTTAATACTGAACCAAACATTTAGTGAGTATAGGAAATGTTTGTTCATTTAAAATAAAAATAAAGAGATAAACAAACAAGGAGATTAAAAATACCACATGAATATCTTGCCTGTCTTCCAGTACTGTGATCATAAATATCACTTCTCAGTTGGTGCTCAGGCTGTCTCTCTTAGAGTCTATGCAGTGGATTTATGACAGAGACTTTTGCACATGAACTCGGCCTCTCCATCACCTACTTAAATATTTGGCTTCTTTCAAACCCGTGTGGAAATTTCACTTCATTTCAAACAAGTGAAATGGTGTCATGGCTGCTTTGATTCAGACTAACCAATTTACTTCTCCAAATCGGTCAGTGTGATGCAAACTTGCGATGCTGACTTCTCTCTCTGCACCTACACTCTGCTCTCTCTGCCCGTGACTGGGGCTGACTCCTTCCCTAGAAGTAGAACTCAGAGAAATGAAGCCACGTGGAGTGAACATGGAATTATTACTAAAATAATCTCATATTTTCCAAAAAAATGAGAATAGAAGGAGTCTGTTCTATTACTAATTCTTAGTAACATATATTCCTTTTAAAGCTGGGAATCTAGATGAATGCTATTCTTTGCATAATGTTTATCTTATTTTATAGTAAATGTATATCTTCTTGTTCCTTTCGAAGATACAGCATTGGGGTGAAGGACATAGTTTTATGCATCAGAGCACTTTCAAGCCAGCTGTTGCAGCTCACAGCACTCATTCTGTGGTTTTGATACTGCAAAGTTGAAGTATTGCACTTTCACAAATGTCAGTACATCAAATTCTCAGCAGAAAAAAAGAAATATGAAATGCAGGTCAGCAGTTATGCTTTTCAGAAACAGACCCCTACTTCCACATCTAACCTGTTGTTTGAAAAGCACCTCTTCCTCCTAAATAACGCCTATTTAGGAATAAAATACGTACTTGGAGATAATCTTGAAATAAAAAAGATGAAAGTTAACTTAAAAAACAAGCAAACAAACAGAAATCAGTGTGGTCTTTTCACAGATAACTAGATGGAAGAGAATCTTTCTGCAGCTGAGAACGGGGCCACGGGTGCAGTAGCCTACACTACGCAGAAATTCGGTGTCATGCTGGTGGATCTGGGGTCGTCTGGTGAAAAGCAGTGTACAAAGCGTCATTTGAGTCATTTCTCTTAGCTTTCCAGAGCTCTCCTCCATGGAGAAGTCCAGGAGAAGCCCCAGATAATTCCCAATGGTCCCATGGAAAGCGGGAGTGATTTGAATCCTTTATCAATTTGTCCTGCTTCCTCCCACAAAGCCAGTGTTTCCCTCACTTCTGCAGAGCACAGCCCTCGTTTTCCTGTTGAGTACAGCCCTTATTTTCCTGCTGAGAACAGCCCTTCCTCCTGCAGCCCCCGGCAGCACCGCCCAGCCTCTGCACAGAGGTTTCCATGCTGAGAGGCGCTGGGCACCAGGCGGGTGCAATGGAGAGGCGATGGAGACCAGCGTGTCTGTCCTCACGGGCAGCGGTGTGACCCTGCCTGTGCCTAGCAAGTATTTCCTTATTTCCATGGACCAGGTAATGTAGCATTAGCAGCACCTACAGGGGTATTTCGAGGATTAAGGCATAGATTTCAGTGTTTGGAACTGATCCAGAGCGAACAACTAACCAGTGGGAAACCTGCCATTTTGGTCCTTTAATCTGGACAGTCATTTCCATGGGCTTTCCTGAAGGTGTCCCAAGAGGAGAGTGTTTTATTTCCTATTGAATAGAACACCCACTTCAACACAAAATGCATTTTACTTTTTTCTGTTAATTTTTTTAGATAAAATCTATATAATGATTTTCTTTACTTTTGTGCTTTCCTTTCTAAACTAAATTGGTAGCTGTCAAATGCAGTAGCTTTGCCATGCCATATAATTCCTCGTGGAGGAAATTTTATTAATTCTCCTTATTTTTTTATTTTTTTTAACAGTAGTAGTGCTCAGGATGCATTATTATAACCAAAGGAGGCTATCAGACTCCTAAAAGATAACCTGTAACAGTAGAATAAATATAACTCACTAGGATTTTATTCCTGCTAAACTGCAACAAGCAGTTACCTCTGAGAAACCGAGAAAGACAAAAATGCAAGCAGAGAACATGATTTTATAAATAATAATAAACAAAGTTGGGAAAATGAACCAGTGTTTTTACCAACTTGTCATGCCATCTGGGAATTTAAATCTGGAATTTACTAACAAGGATGCCTATGCTGCAGAGCTTGGACACTGCTGTTTTAAAATAAAAGTAGGAAGGGAGTATATCTCCCAAGTCAGAACAGTCTCAGATAAGAGAAAAACCTCCCTGATAATGAATAGCTCTTGGCTTAGCGTGAAAAGCTGTAATTCAACCCAGAGGCATTACTAGTTAATATCATCAACTGTGAGAGCACAGTTCAGGGGGCTACATAAATAAAATTGCAAGAAAGACCCCTGAGACTGTATTTTAGTACTTGCTTTTCAGTTGAGAGCAATAATAATAGTAATAATAGTAATAATTGTTATATAGGACAATATTAATAATTATTATTGTTTTTATTACTATATTGATATTTCTTAGGAAATTTTGCGACAAGGATAGATTGTTGCAGGGGGAAATAAAGAAGACAGTGGCTGAAAAGTGTAGTGAAGGTGAATCCAGACTACAAGGAAAGCAA
Organism: Eudromia elegans; assembly: GCA_003342815.1. NCBI lineage: Eukaryota > Metazoa > Chordata > Aves > Tinamiformes > Tinamidae > Eudromia > Eudromia elegans. The sequence goes on along the minus strand of PTEX01000087.1, from coordinate 1,329,554 downwards.
AATTTTAGAGAATGGCAGAAAGCAAGTGTTCTGCTGACATTTCCTCTGAAACTAAAGCTTGCATTGTTTCACTTGTCATATTTTGGATCATAGGTCAGATTTTCTGGTTATTTTTCAGGAGGTAAATCTGAACCAATGGTAACTATTTTGAGAATGAATCCACTAGTTCAATGAATGGAGCCATTACTTTTCTTATTGAAAACAGCAGCTTTTTCACTGAAGTTATAATTTCATCAGTGGTGCAGAGGAGGGGACACAGGAAGCGTATTGAGAGTGTAATTTTGGTTCCTTGAGCTAATTTTAGAGACTCGTTGAATCTTGGGGAGATTGATGCAAAAGCTTAGGGAGCTATAGCATAGCACATGAACTGTCACAGTCCATCCACCATAAAGTTTGAAAAGGACAGAGCATCAGATATTTATCAGGTAGTTAGGAAACGCTCTGTCTCTGACCAAAGAGCTCATGTTTTCTCAATCTCATCTTGAGTTGTGCAGCTGGCATGGCAAAGGAACCTGAGGTATGTGGAACTATCTTAGATTATTTGAAGTTGTGGTTATCCAGATAAATTCAAACATTAGATGAATTTGTCCTTACTTGACCTAACACTACAGCTTTCTTTTCTCCAGCATTAGATATTCTTCAGGTCCATGTGCATTGCTGTCTGCACTTAGTCATATATCTGTGCTGTGCAATGCAGAGATTGTTTGGCACAATGGGCTTATTGCCTTGTAAGGTACTACCTTACACAATTTACAGCAATTACAAAAACATTTAAAATATTTCCTTGAAACTTTATTACCTCTGTCTTTTGTCAGTAAAACATTGTGTAAGGTTAAGGTGTTCAGTAGGAGACCTGCCCCCTAACACACTCTACTGCAAAATGCAACAGTAAAACAAATGTATGGAAAAACTTGAGGATTATAAGTACAGATAACTGTGCAGGGAGTCAGCTGGGTGTAACACACAAACCTCAGAGAAGCCATGTTCCAAAATACCGGCACCACCTTCCCATTTCACCCCTAGAACTCTTACTTAAAGCAACAAGGGAGATATGTAGCTGATGCTGGCACTTCTCCCTTGCCCTCCCTGCACCTGAGTTCCGGGGCACAGACATATTCACTAGTATATTAAGGCACAGGCACATTCTGTAGGTCCTTATTTACTACTGCAGTGTAGCTGCTAAACTGGAAAAGTCAATATTTACTTTCCCTCTATTGAAAAATTTCCTGTATCTCATGGATATCTCCATGAGATATACACTCTACCGTGTTATACTCCACCATAGTAAATATATGGATAATCTTCCTAGGAGTTAAAGGAAAGGAGTGAAACCTTTGCTTTTGGTTGTTTTCAGTTTGAATCTGCTTCCCAGAAGTCTTGCAAAAAAATGTGTTTTTAAGCTATGTAAATTGATTTGCAAGAGTGAATGAAACAGATAGATGGTCCGTAGTTATTGTTCTTAGTGATTGAGATACAGACATATCCTGCTACTGAAATTGCATGTGGACCCGTTTGTGGCTAACTTTCACATGGGGACAGTCAGATGCTAAGCTTCAGCATATCTCATTTTTCTGTGTTTAAAGGTTTGTGTCTTCTTGGAAGCAACAGAGCATTAGAGACGAGAAGAGGACTGTTCATGTTCTTAGTGCCAATTTTGCAATTACTAGATAACGTACATTTTCTGGCTTACTTATAATGGGATTAAAAGATCATTTTGTTGATGTATATACACTGTGTGTAAAGTTCTAGACCTTCTTCCTCTCCTTTTTAAGGAGAGACAAAAGCAAATGCAAACATGAAATACAGCCAAGCTCTCTCTCTGACATGTATTCCCAATCCATCATACCAGGAACTGGTGTACAAATAGTCTTGTGGCAATGTTTTACCCTCATCTTCATGTCATGCAGCCCCTTTGATGCTGGTCGTGTAGCACGGCATAAGCCAAGAAGAGGCTTAACTGTTGTGGAGGCGAGAAGGGATGCTTCGTGTAAGTTAAATGCCTCTTTTGGATCAGAGATGTTAAGCCTGTTGTATGCAAGTTTTCTGCATGTGCCTCAGAATTATGTGTTTGCAAATATAAGTAGCCCTCATTAATAGAATAAGTTTTTCATTCAAACTTGCCATGAATTCTTCCATATTGTTTGTGTAGACGGTTATTTTGTTCTGTATTTTCTGTGGCAAAGAGTTTAAATGTGTGTCTCATGACTGATTTTGAGGGATTTTCTGATGTGAGTGCAAACAAAATATGTGACTCCAAGAAGGGCTGGATGATTAAAGAACTGGATCTCTCCGTTCTGAATTGCCTTCTCAAACCTAACCTGGCCTGACAGCAATGGAAAATTATAGCTACTTGATGCTTCACACAGTTTCATAGGAAACTATTTTAATTTTAGTATGCTGTCCAGTGGACAGAGGATGCCAGGAAATTGAGAAAAAAGTGCAGTTTGTGCTGCTCAGAATATAGACTCAAAATCACAGTTGACATGCCTGTGCCTTGGCAATCTTGAGCACCAAATATTTCCCTTTGGGACCTTTTAAGTGATTCCAGCTCTCCATTTCACCCCCACCCAGTTGTCCCATATCTTGTCTCCATCTTGTGGGGCCAAGCAGCTGGATCTGAATTAAAAATAACCAAAGGAAATCACTAAAACATCAATTGTAGTGGACAAATTACATTCAATTACTTCCAAATTACTAATTGAAGGGCTTTAGCAAGTAGAATGTGCTTAGAGATGAGAGGTCGCAACTCCTGTCCAGGGGTGGCAGAGGTAGGCAATTGCCTTGATGCCACAGTTATAAACAAGTTATAAACAACAACACATCACTATGATGTGATCAGGATTTGGTTGGCTCTAAACACTCATGCGCTTTTCTCGCGTGCTTACTTGGATTAAGCATGTGGATTTAAGCATCTGCTTAAGCTTGCTTGCTGGTAGGGCCCCAGAGACCAGTAGGGCTGAGCATTGCAGGACTGGGTGGAGGAGATGCAAGAGGAGGTGGGCAACACTGAGCACCAGTGTTGGAGGTGTCAGTCAAGGACGCCATTGGATTAAAGTGCCAGGGCATCCAAGCAAAGCAAAGGCAACAGCGTTATTTAGCTCATACTTCATCACTGCAGCAACATTTGCATCCTCTGCAAAGCGTTGTTATAGGTTTACACGACTGGATGATGGTCTTGGTGAGCTCAAAGCCATGGAGGAATGAGCTGGAAGAGACAGTTTAAAGGAGTAGAGATAAGTAAGTTTTAATGGGAATGTTTTGGATATCAGTCACCAGACAGCATTCCAGTACTCTCCTAGGACCAGGCCTTTTTTACCTTTCTTGCCTGCGTATTGTTTATGGCTCAATGCAAAATGTATTTTGCTGGGTCCAAATCAAACCCCTACAGGAATGGGGAGAATGTTGTATTCTGTTCCTTGAAGGAGAAAAATAAATGAGTCACTAAGTTAAGCACACACTGAGGCCAAAAGCTATTCCCTTCTTTTTTTTTTTTCTTCTTTTTCTGCTTTATTTCCACAAAACATAGTTTGCATTACAGCAGTAAATTATCATTGCATTTGAAATGATGAAAGATCATGATGGTATTTGTACTTACACAAGTTATCTAGTAGGAGATTGCAATTTCCATACAAGGCATACCTTAGATAAAGCCACCAGCCAATTACCATATCCTTTGGTTAGTATGAAAGCATTTTGTTCAGCTAAAATATGCCTCACCTTGTATGATCTGGCTACTTGAGAGGGTCAGGAAAGCAAGAGGTTCTTCATTAATTGCCTGCTCTATTGGCCTTTGAACAGTTGTATTGATCTTGTTTCATGGCATGGATTCAGCTACTACAATCTATTTAAGATTACCACGACTGTTGGAGATCAGCCCTTGAAAGTGCTGGAGAAACAAAGGTGAAAAATGATTTACATTGTTCTTGCTGACTTTTTATTGCAGAAACAGATGTTGGAGTTTTACTGACTGAAATAATCAGCCACAGAGCTAGTAGGCCATCAGCCCTGCTTTCCTCACCAAGTGCCACAACTGTAAAACAAATGCACATTCCAGAACTTACAGGTTTTATTGGATATGCCAAAACCAGCATCTAGAGAATAAGAATATAGATGGGGGGAGTGGAAAAAAAGCATGATAGCTTTGCATGATGTTGCTTAGGACTTTACAGAGAATTTTGTAAATCCACTGTCTCTTCATCCAAAGCAAAGAGAATGCTTTGCCTCCAGGGAGGAAGATAGAAAAGGGAAGGAGAGGTGAGGTATCTTAGAGAACTGAGGTAGCACACTGTATAACAAGACTTGCTGTTACTTACAAATCCTGCCCCTCAGCAAGTGTGAATTGGGTATTCTCCCTGATATGGCAGAAACTGCAAAGCAGAAATATGAAAAAGATACTGCAGTTGTGCTAGGGATAAGTAGAACTGGGAGTTTGCTAGCACTTTTGTTTGTGCCTGAGTTAGACACCTCTCCCCATGGGAAACCCTTAACTTCTAAGGTGCCAAGAAAAAAAACATAGTTCAAACTGCCTACATTTTGGAAAAGGGATCCAGTGTTTATGTGGTTGGCAGTGAAGGAGTGAGAAGGCACCCAGATGCTCTTCTGACACAGAAGAGGAGCAGTGAGTGAAGGACCAGCTGGTCCTGCAGATGAGAAACAGAAAGGTTAAGTGGAGGCAGTAGCATCTGCCTTCTTGAGAGAAGCTAATGTTGGTTAGGACTCAGTTTGCCTAAAAGACAATGTATGCCTTGTAAAAGTAGCTGATAGTATGAAACAAGTCAAATAAGAATAAGATTGGAGGAAATTCTTAAATGTGACTCTAGCCCTCAAGGAGATACTGCAAATTAAGAGGATCTAGGTTCAAAAATGCTTAAAACTATTTTTTTTTTTTTTTTAGAACGGAGTAATGAGAGACTGAATTTGTCTTCAGCTCCTGGTCTGAGCTGTTTTGAAAATGTTATTGAAGAATGAAGGGGCTTGCAAGTGACAATTCAAATGAAGCTGCATTGAAATACGTTGCATGTACAACACCGACTGGAAGGAACAGAAGGACTTATGAAACCTGCTCTTAATGACAGTCTTGGAGGAAATGAGCAGTTTATCGCAAGGGGCACTGAGCCAGAAGAAATAGCTTGGTAATGAAAGGTTATGGGTCCTCTTCAGAAAGGAGAGAGGTCAAACTATTTTCTAGTTATTGTTCTGCTAATTTCCTGGTCATGCAAGAAACTGTGTTTTGTGAGACAAAGCAGTTAGTGTGCAGGTGTAGGTACAGTTCATAACCACATTTCTCTCCCTGTGGGCATAAGCTGTATAAACTTTTACGTCTGTCTTGGGTAAAAAAAAATCTGCACATTTTCCCCTTGGAAGTTCAAAGTCCAGCCAGAATAACATCTTCCAAATATTCCTTGCAAAACTACTCTAAGGGAACCCTAGGAGTTACAGTCTTGCAACTAAACCTTTGCCCTAGTGCTTGTCACAGGTTGCATATGGAAGTGGCAGACTAATCCTGTTGGAGCTGCAGATGAATGGCAGCCCATTTATGCCCAAGGGAGTATAACAGCAAACAGTTAAAAATATGCTTGTATCAGAAGCTAAACACAGGGAGATGGGCTTAAAAGACTGGTGAACCTTTTGTACCGGACCAGTAACTGCTGGTTCACTCACAGAGCAGAAGTAAAGCTTTATTTTAAAATGTAGATTTTCTGCTCCTTTGCAGAAGAGCTAGTACATTTCTGGTATCTGGACTTGCTTGGCCAGCTCTGCTGCACTGCCAATAAATGGGGCAGGAAGGAAAAAAAGAGCTGCCCTCAAAGTCAACCTACCTTAGGTGGTCATCAAGACCCTCTTCTAAGAGATCCTGCAGAGTGGTGCAATGTCTCACAGGATTTCCTTCACTGCTGTGGCTGTTATTTGTACAGAGTGGGTTTTAGTGCTGTAAAGCAGCTGCGGTTTCTGCTCAGTCAGACCACACGGGACTGGAGTATCTTCAAGCATTGGGGTTGCTACCCAGACAGCAGGAACATACCTCAACTGCCACTAGCAAATATGATGTTCCCAATAGAAATACGCCTAGAGGAAACCTCTAGGGAACAGGATGAACATATCTGTGCCTAACATGTCGAGGTAAATTCACTTAGCCAGGGAACTGCCCAGGCAAGGATGTATTTTTATGACCACAGTGAATCCAAAGAATGTTGACGGATTGTTTTTTTTTTTCTGAGACAATGGGCTGTTGCATTTTGGGCATGATTCTTGTCAATTTTCCTACTGCTCATATGACTGTATGCAAACTGTGGTTGCATATGACCTGAAAAGTCATATGAAAATGGGAAAGTTTCTGCAGAGGTAAATTTTATCTGAAGTTATTTCAGGGAAAAAAAATCAGCTCTTTTTCTCAAGATTTTAAGAGGCCCCAATACAATGCTTTGCACCTTGTGTTTATGTCACAGTGCCTGCTTTTTTGTGAGCTGGGTGATGATCACAGGTGTAGTGTTAAGCTTTCCTGTAGAGAACCTTTCGATGTGTTGTTATGTAACTTGGACTGCTTTTTTTCCCCCTCAGGAGGAGCTTTGATCTCATTTCCAGTAGCTCTTGTAAGGGGTGAAGAGGCTGCGGCAGAGTGTGATGTGCAGGTGAGGTCTCTGCTCCAATGGAGCTCCTTAAACTCTGCAGGGAGAGCAGGGGTTGTTGAAACTGGGAGATGAACAGGGGTAGCTTGCCAAATGATTCAGTAATGGAAGCTGCATGTTAGTGGCAATTTGTAGTAACTTGGCAGAGCTTAGAAAACCCGCAGAGTAAAATGCATCCCTTACTTGCCTTGTGTTTATGAAACTAAAACACATAATACATGAATGTCTATTGTGAGTATTCTGCTGTCACTATTTGGCAGCCAGAAGCCCGGATGTGGCAGTGTGAAGGCAGACCCACGTGCAACAGTCTGATTTCCACACACTCTGAGTGAAGAAGTCACTCTGAACACAAAATGCGCTGTTCTCCACAGTGCTTGCATGGCCACATCGAAGCATTGGGCAATAATACCTGAGGTGATACTACAAAGTCCTGCTTTACTTGCATCTTGCGAAGATTTTTGCTACCCATACAGAAATGCAGCTGTTAACATCATTAGAACAGTAGCCTACAGAAAGCAGGATTTGCCCCAACGGCCCCATAGAGTTCCATGGGGCTCTATGTGTACAAAATACGCTCGCCGCCCGGGAGCCCAGGTGTGCATCCATGGCACAGACTGCACTGGAGCCCGGGAAGGGCCGGTCTGCAGAGGGTCGGGAGGCTGAGCGCCGTGGGGAGACGTGGCTGGCAGTGAGGGCACCAAGCTCGCGGCTTCACGGCTCTCCTTGCAGGACACAAAGCCCAATAAACCTGTGCTCTGGTGGCCATGCCAGCTCCATCGATGACACCGGAGCTGCGTGCGATAGAACAGTAAATAACAAGTAAACGACACGTTTTTTCTTTAGGTAGAGTGAAACGCTGCCCATGTGTTTAGCTTGTAGAAGAATGCATAAGAGTACATGTTGCACTGTGATGTGAGAATATTGTAGACTATATGGAATACGGGGGGTGTCCATTAGCGAACAGAACTTGGGACGCTTGTGCTAATATTTACAATAGGAGATAGGACTTATATGTAGAAGTGATTGGTAACTTTATTTTAGCAAAATTATTTTCATCAAAAGAAAGCCAATGTAACCAAGCTTTTCCACAAATGTGTACCCTAGAGTGAAAATTGTCCTGGGTTCCTATTATTTTTGGGGACCTGAGTTAGATCTCCAAACAGCTGAAATCAAAGGCTTGGGGTCAGGTCTTTCCTCATTCCAGTGGAGTACCTACTAACCTACATCACTGGTGTCAGAAAAATATTTTGAAAAGTCATTTCCCGGAATGTTTTAGAGTAAAATAAATGTCAAGGCCAGTTTTTGCTTTTCAGTGATATTATTTCTGGTATTCTTTCCAACTCTATATGGAAGCTGCAAGTTCTAGAGGTACTCTTCAGGCCTGACTATTATTTTCTTTATGAGTTTTTGCCTGCAACCTTATTGTAAAGGAATGCTGCAGTTCATACTGAATATTTATTGAATGTGTGTAGCGTAACCTAACCTGAGAAGTGTTCAAAAGAAGGTTGACCTTGTGGTGAAAATACTATGATTAATAGGTTGGTTCTTGCAATTTTTTAAGGATCCTGATGTCCTTTCTCTTAGACTTTGATATAGTATGGTTAATTTTAATCAAAAAGAAGTGCATGCAGGGGGCCTTTGGATAGAGAGATAGGAACTTCTGTCAAGGAGAGATGTTCTCACCCATCTTCACATGAAGCTCATTTGCAAAGGCTTTGACGAGTTCTGTAATGTGTGTATCCTACAATGATACAACTCCCTTGCCTCTAATAATTTGCTGCTTAAAGAAAACCTCTTTGGGTCAGCTGTGATCTTTTATCTTTCTAATATTTAATGCAAGGAATCAGAAGGAGAAAACAGCTGTAACACGATATGGCCATCTACTGATAGAAAACTGTATAACTGGTAAAAAGCATTCAAGAGGAAGGAAAGAACATCGATTTTCCTATTTGTTTAGTATGAGTTCTCCTCTAAAGGTGCCTTGCTCCTATAAGGAGAAAGTACCCAAAGAACGAATAAACTTTTACCAAGAGCTCAAAATTTAAAAGCAGATGTACATAGTAGATCATCAGCTTTCTACTTTAGGGTTTATATACAAATGGAAAAAAAATACCAGCAAAATTACAACAGCATAAATCCTGTGTGGATAATGTGCTCTTGATATGTGTGTGCATGCAGAAGTTATGCTGCTATGACTTCACACAAGTAAATATACCTCCAAATGTTTCCTGTGGGAATGGGACCTCGGAGGTAAGCATGCAGCTGTGGGAACTCAGACGCCTAAGACACTGTAAAGCTTCTTCTTTCTCTTCCCCCTACCTGTGCACAGATTTTAGAAATCTCCTGGTGGAGAAGGATTTATATCATGCAATGAAAAACTTTAACCACTCTTCCAAGTTGTGTGCTTTTGATATTCTGCAAGAAAAGGAGACGTCTAAGTAAGCGTGGAGTGTATAATCTGACAGAAACATCTGAGAGATTTGGTACGCAGACACTGTATTTGGTAGAAGTGATATTAGAACCACCTAAGTGAAGAGATGATGTGAAAAACAAAGTTGTACTGGTTGTTAAGCGTTTACTCATGAGGTCTGTTTGTGACTCATCCTTTGTGGCCCTTCTGAACCTGTATAGCTCTTCTTTAGTCATTTTCTTAAGTGTTTTTCTTTCAGTTCACCTCTGACAGTGTACAGTACCCACTGCAGATATTTAAAATATGATGAACTTCACTTTCAAGGTAAACTCTATCAATAAGCTCATGGATTTCTATGTGTGGATTTCTAGGTTTTTTTTTGTTTGTTTGTTTTTGTCATTAAGGAGAAAGAGAAGGATTGAGAAGGAAAATAGCTTCTTTGCTCCACTCTCTACATTGACACCAGAATTATTTGAAAAGTAGGAGAGATCACAGAGGCAAGCAGAATTTAAATGCCAAGCAGAAAATAGGACTAGGACATTTGACAGAGATGAGAGGTGTGGCAGACTGAGGCCAAGATGCAATAACTTTCAATGAAAATTAATAGAGTGGCCTAAGACTAGAAAAAAAGAAAGTTTATTTCCCCTTTTCGTCCCATAAATAGCATGATGAGGTGAATTTTATGCTGCTTAAGTACTGTGCATCAAGTAATATATGTAGCACAGTACTGTGTTTAGGTGTGTGCTGATATGGATTGATACATGTATTCTGCACAATATACATACATACATACATATATTCCTTGTTTCTTTGACATACAAACATCTTTTGATATACTAGGATACAGCAAGAGTCGGTTTGCCTGTCTCTCCTGCTACTTCTACTTCCAGGCAAGTCACTGTATCTATTCCTATTTAGATACATAACTCTTTTTATTAATATTGTGGACATAAATCTATCAATCACCACACATGTCCGTGCATGAGGAGAGAGCTTGCTGGAGGTAGCATTGTTGGAGAGGAGGAATGGAGCAGTAGACGGGTTCAAGGCTGACGGCTTCATAATATCTAGGTGCCTGAGGAATGTTGCTCCAGCTGCATCCATCCTCTGCATGTCAGAAAGGCAGATAAGGGCAAAGTTAGACCTTTCCTTTCCTTTCCTGCAAGTGCCATCCAAGTGGTTTTGCTCTCTGACATGAGTTCTCCAAAGCATACTAATGTATGCTCTGTCAAAGCGGCTACTTCTAGATAGAAGTTGGAAAAATACTTCAGCTAAAGGAGATAACTGTGTTTTGTATCTAACTCTGAGTTATGCCAGTAAAAGGATACCTAGAAAATTCCCTCGACTACCCCATTGCAAATATTTGTGACAAGATGGTGTGCCAAGGAAGCTGCGTACACAGTACGGATGGACAGGGTTGCGTGACACGCTGGAGGACTGAAGCTCACCGTGTCTTCCAGGTCCCATATTCTCTTCTGTGCTTCTGTGTCGCTGAAGTCTTTCTGCAGTCCAAGACTGTGTCATCCTTTGAGACACCCTTTGCTACTGTTTTGCCAGAGAATGTGGTTATTGAGTCCCTTTGATCCGAAATCCCTGCGCCTCCTAGGAGGAGTGATCCTGCTCGCCCACCAGTTCTCTCTCTCTTGCTATTTCTCACTAGCACTTGTGGGGTCATATGTGGAGCCAGATGAAGGAACTGATCCATTCGAAAATGATTTCTGGATTTCTGCCTATGCCAGCCACAATACGAATCTATGTAGGATTTAAGTGACTGTGCACTTATGGCTGGAGAAATGATGGCTTGTGGCCAGGTTGTCTTAGAAGGTCAGCGGGGCCTATGAGAGCCAGTGGACAACCAGAAAGTGTATATAAATTTTGTTCTCTAGAGTCTGTAAAGAGAAGGGTAGAAAGAATCTATAGTTCCAGAGAGAAGTATGGAAAGTTTCTTTCCTTTTTTGATAAAATATTTCTAAGTCATGCTAAAATAAACGTATTACACTAGCCTTTAAAGGTGCTGTGTCTTCATAGAATTCAGAACTAATGCTCAGCTCAGATTGGCAATCGTCAAAAAAATGTTCATGATACTGGTGTTTGAGCCCATTTCTGTTGGTAAGACCAGGAATCTGACTACGGAGGTTTAACTATGGATGCTGGTTTATGTGAACATAAAATAAATGAGTTTTGCCAAGAGATTATGATTTTTTACAAGGGATAGACATGGCTACATGTAAGAATTGATATTGTCCTCTTCTATCGTGTTAGAGTTTTCAAAGTGGGAAATGTGCCTTCATCTTTACCTAAGTGTGTGATACAGGACTAATTTTAATGACTTTAGAATACAGAAACTATTTGAAAGAACAGATTATCTGAAAAAATGCTTATACAAAGAGAACAATAACTCTTCAAATGATTTTTTTTTGTCAATATTACTGCCAATGCTGAAAAAAATGTTGATTTTAAGTATGTTATGCTTTCTGATACTTGGAATGACAGAAAAATAATATAATCTCATGTGTCTTTAAGCCTTGAATTTGTGTTTTCGTTGCTCTTTGAAAGTATTTTTCACAGTTGTGAAGACTAAAAATATCTTAGCTTTTAATACAAACTGCATTGAGATTCTTCTAAAACATCTTGATTTCTTGTAGCCCAGACTTTAGAGGAAAAAAAGCCAGGTATCACGGAACTTGTGTGAAAGTTGAAACAGTTAATAATGCAATAGTGTGCGTCCTCTTAAAATTTCCTTCTATTTTACTAAAGTTTTACCAGCAATTTTCCACAGATAATCATCTTCTGTTTGCATATTTAACTCTTTTAAAGAAAAGCATGAGATTTTTGTTTGTTTATTTGTTTGTTTTTAATGACGTGAAAAAAATAATGGGAAACAGGAAAAACACATTCAGGAAAAATAGGGGATAGGATTCTTGATCTAGTAAAGAAGAACTAATTAGAAGAAACTCTTGTCCTACAAAGCAGAGATGCCAGAATACAGCTTCAAATATTTATTCTTGTGGGCAGAATAAATTTCACTGTGGCATTTAAACTCTTGACCCCTGATCATTATCAGGTTACAACCTAATCCATTACCATAAATGTAATTACACTCCTTTAAACATTATGCAGAAAATCATGCATGGTAGAACTTGTGCTTCTTATCTACTCTCACAAATGCGTTATAGTTAAAGCGCACTTTTTTTTTTCCCTGGGTAAAGATGTAGAAAGCCTATAAATGTTTTAGAAAGGAGCTGAAAACACTCAGTATTTCCTGTGATTTAAAAATCTTTCTCCTTTCCTACTTTACCCCCTAAAAAAGACTGTAGCTTTATTGCTATTACTATGCTATTTTACTTTACATATAATTTTTTATTCTGATTCAACAAAATAGTATTCTGATGACCAAGCCTTGTTGGTGCTGTGATGCTCTATAACATGAGGACTTTTCATTGGGCTCCCTGTTGTGTCCTGGTAAGGGAAGTAAAACTTACCAGGTAACCAGATCTCTGCTTTCAATCCAAAACAGTCCCCATCTTGCATCTTATACCTAAACTTTATCCCCACCTAAACAGCTTCTCTGTTTTCTTGATCTTTGTCCATATTTGTGACTCAGGATCTGCTCTGGTGGTCGCTTATTTATTGAATGCAACAGTATGATCAACAGATGAATGAGAGTGCTCCTTTTTAAATGACTGCCTAGCTACTGGCTAAATGCTGGAGTCAGTGCCCGGGCTCATGGACCTTTTCTGAGGTCCATTCTGTGTCACTGGCTTCTGGGGTAAAGGGCTGCTCTAGGGAGTTTATACAGGCCTTGCGCTGTGCTGCTTTCTGTTTTACGATTGAACCCAATACTGGTACCATGCAGTTTATAGATAACGATTAAAATGAGTTTTGTAAATATAAAAAGTACTCATAAATGAGCTATCTTGACTGTCCTGTTTGAAGTTGGGTCATTTACTCGTAAATTAATAAAAGAGTGCTTTATCTGAATTTGCCTGAAGTGAATCACTTTGAAACCGTTCCACAGATCTGGACCACTGCTTTCCCTATAAAAAAACAGATTTGCTGAGAATGATGAAGTGGTTCTCTCAGATCAATTAAGAATTAAGTGTTCTCACAAAATCTAAAGCTGCTTAGTCTTTCACTGCTCCTACTTCTTGGGTATTTGGCTGACTACCAGAGAGGAGACATCAGTGTTCAGACTATGGCAAAAGGAAGGGCCTGATGACATCATCACTTAGGAATTAAGTGTTGACTTTTTACTGACAGTTTGCTTGTGTGGAGGCAACTGCTATGACACTTCTCACAAAAAAAGGCGCTTTTTTGTGATATTAAAGCTAATTTTTGTATCTCTATTTGTTAGAAATTAAGATTTCAAGTATTTTGAATTTAAAATGTTCTGGCACAATACTATGAAATAGAATTGCTAAATATGAGGCAGTTTTGTAGCTGTGAAACATTCTCCACCATCTGCCAGCAGTCTCAGCTCACGGGTACCCCTGAATTTCCCAGGTCATAGAGATGGAGGAGCTATCTGACTAAAAGGCAGCAATGATGGAGACAGAAAGCTCTTGGTTGTTCTCCCCTAAAGAACCTTACAACTGGCCACGAGAAAAATAATAGAAGTTGCACTGCTCTCCATGGCCCCTGGTTAATCATCAGCATTGGGTTGCAGCTCCCGAAGCCTAAGACTGGTCTCTGAGAGCTGGCTCCTGGTTGTCCTGTCTTCTGAAATGTCTGGTGGGTCGCCCTGGAGAGGACTGCAGTGAGGCAGGCAGTGGAAAATCTGTGCTGAAGATTATCAGAGTGACAGAGAAAAACGAGAAAAACATGGAATCTGCAAGCCCACGCTCCAATGAACCAGAAGCCCATTGCAGCTGGTGGCAAATGCTGTGTCTGTGTTAGGGAAGGACTGTTATAAGGGGATTTGTACAAGCACAAACTCATCTGTCAAAAGATTTTTTAAGAAAAATTAAATGGCAATGATTTTAGCAGTAAGCATAATAGATATTACTATGGCTCTTCTAACCCACTGCTAAGGCACAGAAGTGCCTGACTCCCACAACAGCAAACTTTGGTTCTCCAGAATTTCTGCATCCAAAGCACCTCAGTTAATTTCATTATCATATGTACAGACAAGAGGAGAGGCATTGTATAGTGTATAGTGCAATTACTATATAAATATTGGAATACCTCTTATTATAGAAAGGAAATTATCCATGAGCCCCATAACTTGCTATTTCTCAGAATTAGGGACATTAGATTTTTTTAATATAAAATGAATATTACCACCTTAATTGCACACAAAACTAATTGCCCTTCCTCAAAGATTAGTGTTGGACAAGTTGTACTTTAAAGTCAGCTTACTGTAAAATAAGAACATCTTTCTCTGATTTTGATTTATATTTTCAATATTGTATTTCAGAAAATGAACATGCTCATTGCTCTACTTATTATTTTTCCAGATGCAATTTTTTTTCAGTAAATTTGTGGTTTATACATGTGCAATAAATGTACATCCAGTCTGTGTCGCATTACATGGTGTAGCACATTGCATTTCAGCTTTTAAAGCTGATGATATAAGGTATGATTGTAATCTACAGATCCAGAAACACAATTCTGCAGATTTTTTTTCTTATTTTTAATAGGGAAAATAAAATTTGCCATGGTTTCTTTATCCGATATAAGAGCTATTTAGGTGAACTTTGAGGCTAATCCTGTGCACGAAGCACACATAAAGGCAACTGTGTGTAGTATGTTAAAATTAGAATGGAAACAATAGATTGAGCACGTTGATCCCTGTAGTACCACCTCTGGCTGCTGATAACAATTTTTTGTAGAATGACCAGTTGACAACAGCCATCGATGCCACACTTGGCTAGTCATAGATATCAGAGACTGTGCCCAGGGAGAGAGAATCCATGACGATTCCTCCCAATCTCCCAACAATTAATATATCCCAAACAACTGAGGTTTACACTTCACCTTGTTTCTTATCCCTGCTTGATAACAGACCATGCAATATGCCCCCAGTTTGGGTTTGTTTCTTTCTGACTTTTCGATATGGTTGCATGTATGAGGCTGTGTAAACTGGACGTGTGTGCGTGTTTGAGCGATGTGGCACAATGGGGTGGTGGAAAGGCAGAGGGGTGGAAGAGTAAGTAAGTGAAGATTGGTGTCAAGAGGGTCCTGATGCTTTTCTATGGTGTTAATGAAATTAAGGAAAAGAAGGTCTAAATGGAGGTGGTAAGAAAGTAAACTGATAATCTGTGAAGCACTGGGAAAATTCATAAAACAGAGGTCTCTTGGTGTAGAAAAATGAGTGTGGATCATGCATTAATGGAAGTTTTGTGGCTTCTCACAGCAAGAGTATTGCTAGCATTGCATGTGATTTGGACTGAAAAGTATCTATCAGGGAGAAGATTACATGATTATTGACAGGATGAAGGTTGATTTTATTAGTGCAAAGCTCCTTTTAATTCATATGGCTAATCCAGAAGTCTATAGAAAGTTGATTTGTGTTTCATTCTATAATGTGAATTTGTTTGATAGATGAAGAAAAGCATTTATAATAGGAAAAATTTATAGTTCTGGTTATTTTTGTTTTAAGTGAACAAGCTTTCTGACAGAAATAGTGTTTAACTTTGCATCATTGCGTCATTGCAGTCATTGCATCTTTATTGTGTAGCATCATTACAGCCTTCTTCAGAGTTCACTGCATGGTGCTGTATGGTTTCAAAACAATTCGTGAGCCACTAGAAAAAAAAGAGATTGGCAAAAGAAGAGAATTACAAGTAAAATGAGTATCCTTCAGCCCAGTTCCCTATAGCTTTCATAATTGTTTCAAAGCATAGTTCTTTATGATGAAGGATCTTTAAAGATGCAAGTTCAACAGTGTCTGGAGTAATGATGAGAAGGGGCTGATGCAGAAGGAGCAGAGCTCCAGGCACAGAAAGTTGCTTCCAAAAGTGTACCCACAGCTATTAAGCATGTTTAGGGGTAAATCGAGTCATTCTTCAGCTGCTGCATGACCATTAGAGGCAACAGCTTCTAATTTATAGGGCTCATGCCACCGCTTGGATTCTCATAGGAGATTTTTTGTTTGATTTTTTTGTTGATTTTTGTTGAGTTATTTGCAGAGGAGTTAGAAAAGTGTTCAAGGATTAACAGGACTAAATCCCAACCAAGCACAGATGACAAACAGCACCAACATCCCGACGTGGTAAAAGGAATCTGTTCTAATGAGATTATTTCATGATACCTCCAAGGTTTTGTTTGTTTTGCTGCTGCTGTTGTTGTTGCTTTCTGCCTCTTATACTGAGGCAAGCCAGGCAATGGGCAATTCTCTCTTCTTCCTTTTCCTGGCCTTTGAACACAGAAGACAGACCTCCCTGCTATTCTTTCATGGTGATCAGAATTCTGACTATGGGTCACCCATGCCATGGGGGAACTGGTAGGACTAGAAATTATTCCACAGAAAAATTCAACTCTTCAAGCTTTGTGTGTCTTTAAATTCAAATAACAGTATAACAGAATTCAACCTGAGTCCTTGTGGGGAGAGTGCAGCTAGGAGCAGTGAGTAATTGCTTGTGGTGAAACAAACTCAGATAAAACTATTTTAAAAATACCAGGAGTCTAATGCACGTGAAACTGTAGGAAAACTTTGTTTTACGGGGCCTTTTGGGGAATATCTATTCCACCTATCTATTCCACCTAGATCATCCTCTGTTGTCCTAGCAGAGCATAGATTTCTACTGCTCTAAAGCATGAAATAAATTTCTGAGAGGTTTTAAATGACTACCTTCTACATGTATTATAAAAGTATAGTTAGTATGCTTAAATCTTATCTTGGCTTATTCATAAGTCTCCATACGACAATTTCCAAAGGAGACATCTTTTTGTGTGAAACCCAGCCTCAGAATAACCAATATTTGGTATGCTCATGTCTCTTTTACAGAGAGGACATATTATTTCCAGTTCTGCACAGAGATAAAGGTCATGTAGTAAATTCCACACATTTTATCTTTAAATCTCGCTTCTCTCAGATTCTTAGAACACTGGATGGTTTCCTAAGGCAGAGGTTCTGCAGCGTTTATACACTCTGACAAATCTTCCAGACCCATTCTTCTATCAATTTGCAACCCTTCAACTATATTTAGGCTATTGGAAAGTTCAGTGTTGTGTTTGTTGTTTGTTTTTAAGCAGCTAATTCAGTTTAGAGCATCTCTTATGTTGAAATCAAAATATGAAGTCAGGGAAAGCTAATCTCCATCACTGGGCACAATCTTTCCATTTTGATCTGCTTTACCGTGATGGAATTTTAGACAAGTCATGTCTATAAGCAAGTAACTTCTTATTAATTCTCCGCTATAACTTCCAGTGTGTACATTCATATCCTAGACTTCCAGATCCATTTGTTCGCACTTTAAAATGTGTCATAAACTTTTAGCACATCGTGAAAGTGTTGTTTGGGCTCTATCAACCTTAAAGCAAGCAATCAGGCGAACTTCTCATAATATACAGAAGTAACTAGCAGCTGTAAAACACTTTAAGATGCTTTCAGGCACAGAGTGTTGTAATAGCCATGTGGTGGAGACATGACTCAGTACTGTCACATATTGAGGGCTGAAAAATGGAGTCTCTCATCTGTTCTGAAACCTTAATGCCAGACCAGAGAGTGGTTGAAGGTGTTTCTTACACAACCTTTAACATCAAATTGTTAGTTACCTGTAGCACAGTTTGCATTTTATGTGCATTTAAATATGACACCTAGACAGTTATATGCAAGCAAATACTCATTTTCATGTTCCATAAATTTAAGGCAGAGAAGAGCAGAGTGCTGTTTCAGAAAATTCAATTTAAGTGTCTTAAATTGAAAGGTAAGATACTGTCAAAATATCCAACTATTTGAATGTAAACTACTTTTATAGTGACACGTCTTTGCTGCCTTGAAAATGGACAAAGCACTATATCCCTTTCAGCCCTTATGTAGCAAACAAATTTGCAAAAGTGAAGCAAAGAACTTGTGCTTGGTTTTGCTGTTTCCATGTTTTGAAGCATCAGTGCTTACTAGATAAAAAATCATGGCCAGATCTCTATTTCCTCACCAGAAAGAGAAGCTCTTGTATTTTATGCTATTTTTGGCAATATGCGTAGTCTTCATCTGATTTTGATATGTCGTTTTAATGGTAAATATATTTTAAGAATAATAGCATTTAGTTTGCTGTCATAGGCAAATAACCAATACAGCTCAGAACAGGTACTGTGCTGACATCCTCCTCTAGCTCTTCGAAACAGCGGCTCTGTGTTTTGGGAGGGTTTCATGCACCTTAATCAAAGTCTCAGGAGAGCCGGTCTAGGACGTCACGCTGCGGTTGGCGATCTCCGCCCCGCGGCACCTTGCTTTGGAGCTGATGCTCCATGGGAGTGTCCGAGGAGCCTCCCCTGCGCTGCACAGAGAGGACAGCGGGGCAGCTGCTGCCGGGATCGCGTTCCCGAAGGAGGCTGCCCTGGAGCGCTCCAGGAGCGTGGCTTGGGGCAGGTTGTGCTGGGCTCTCTGATGGGAACGTCAGCGCGAGGGTCCCTGCCGCACACGGGAACGGCGCCTGCGGCCCCGGGCGGCCACGCGCCCTGGACCCTGCTCCGTTCCATCTCCCCGGGCCAAGCCTGAGCTGCCCTGCGGCACCAATATGCTTAGATAGGCTGGAAAATGTAATTATTTCTCAAACCTCTCTTTGGGAAGGAAAGCCATTTCCCTGTGCTTGATGTCTATAAATTTACTAGCACTGCATGAAAATAAACTGAAATGGTGAGTGATTTGGGAAGACAGAAATGCCCACAGGGAAGGGAGTGACCCAGCCCTAAACCGAGATTTACTCGAACCTTACGTTGCTTAGTTTGGCTTTGCAGAGGGTTTATTGCTTCTGCTTTCTCACTCATGTGACCAGAAGAATGTAGCACAGATGTTCTTTAACATGAGGGATGAGTGGTCACAGTAACTTAGTGTCAAATTAAAATTTCATGCATGTTTCTTGCAGCAGTTCTGAGATGACATAGAAAATCTGCAGCCATTAAAAATGTATGTCTGAGATCACAGAAGAAAATCCTCTCTTGTAGTACTTAAGCACTACTGAGTGCTCTTCAAGTGCTCAAAAATAATTCTGAAGCTACTTTAAAGTGCTGCGCCCAGTGTGCTTTAATCTTAGGAGGGCATCCAACAGGCTGTGCAGCTTTGTAAGGAAACCTGCCTTAACTTCCAGATTGTTCTTCTTCAAGTTTTCAAGCACTTCAAAAGCAAAGCAGCTGTTGCAAGTATGGCAGAAAGTACTTTATTTATTTATTTTTCTTTTTTTTTTCTGTAGTGTCTTTATTTGGAATTAGATCCTCCAACTACATATTTGATCCCTTTTGTACTTTAAACTTGAGGAATATTTTGACTTTTTGTTACAAAGGCAGTGTTTTTGTTTTTTAAAAATAATGATGCCTCAAGTAGCATGTTATAGAAAAGGGAAATTTTATGCCTACTTAGAATGATAGCAGCTAAAAAGTCATGTAACGAAAGTCAGGCACAGTCCTGTAGATTTCCAAGAAACTGTTGGTCAGAGTATGCCAAGCACAACTTTCTTAGCAACTCATCTCTTTAGGATCATAAAAGTTCCACAGGTGGACTGAAAAGTCTATGGCAAAATGATGGCTCTTATCAAACGAGTCATGGATCTTTGTCCACCTGAGAAGGATTGGGAGAAAACACTAGGAAAAACCTGCTGCACCATTTTTTTTTTTTCAGGAAGTGAGTAATGTCAGGTCAGGAGTTAAATTCTGTAAAAAACCGTGGTGTGTCCTCACAGAGGTTAGTGGTTCAGCGAGCACAGGCATTAACTCAGTGAAGAAGGGCTCAGACTAAGGAATGTAAGCATACTACTTATTCCTACTCCCTTATCACTGCTGGAATTTTGCACATACGAGTCTTGCCAGAAACCATTACTTCTGGAAGTCTGGTTTTCTCCTAACTGGCTATTTTTGTAAGCCTCTTCTGACCCTTCAAGGATTAATTTCCTAGCACTTGAAACGGCGGTTAGCATGGGAGCGTCAGAGCACACAAGGAAACAATACACTTAATGTTTCTGGGGAGATAAAACTTACTCTAAAAAATTGTCCCATAACATTAAATACCGAGAAGAGGGACAACTGAAACAACAGGGAAAAAGGTAAAAAAGGTCAGAAGTGAAAGAATTAAAATCCTGTGATGAAGGCAGGAGACTTTTAAAACGCTGACTGGTAAAAGACAGATGTTAAATAGCAGGGAGCAAAACAGGGAGGTAGGAAAGGAGCCTGCCCATCCTGGCTGTAAATAAAAAAAGTCTATTTGAGCCAAATAGACATAGACATATCAGAAGCATGAAGCTCTTGAAATGAATTCTGGATTTGCTGCAATCCCAGCAGGTGAAAACAGCATAAGGATTCATTAATAAAGCAAACGAAAAATTGCTGTTTATGTCTCTGCTTTAGGGCACGGGGCAGGAGTGTGGGGCGGATTGCTCTTCCCAGCAAGTCACGCTCGGGTTCTGCTCCACGGAGAAGACAAAACTGAAGGAGCTGCCTGGAAGAGAAATTAACAAGTTCTCCATGCCGAGGCTTGTCAAGTGGACGGATCGTTTGGATGGTTTTCTTGACAGAAATAGTTGCGGCGTGTCAGAGCACCGAAAAACAAAAGCGCCGGCAAAAGTTTTGTGGCACCTTAAACTGCCTGTTCTCTGGGGAATACTGCAAGGTCATGCTTTTCTTCAAGTGCTATAATAGTAATTATAAAACAGCAGCAACCAATTGAGCCTTCACTTAGAAAAATGAACGCACAGACAAGCATGCTTGCAGCGTATGCTCTTAGGCAGACCAAAAATAAAGCATGGAAAGGCTCCCCCCAGAGTGTTTGATCGATGGGTCATTAATATATGTGGCTGTCAGAACAGTGGCAGCCAAAAATATCCTCTTTACCAGAGGAAAACATACTGTACTTCATTACTAATGTACCCTGACTCAACAGGTCAGGTCTGAAATTCCCAGTTTTCTGAAAGACTTGGTGTTTCAGGCAGCATTTTTTAATTTTTTTTTTCTGTTATTTAATCTCTTGTGCACTGAGCAAAAGTAGTGGACAAAGAAAACGGTCTTTCTAAGTCTTCCTACCATGCTACAGCAACTACAGTTGCATAAAATGTGGTAAATGGGTAAAAAAAAATGAGGCAAAAATGTTACCCTAACAACTCCAAAGAAGTAGATTGGAGTCTGTGATAGAAGACAAATGCTGTCAGTGTTGTGTCAGTAGGCGGCATGCGGATTTCTGACCAGGGCAATGCAGAGACGTTAGCTCTGCTGCCACAGGTAGCGACCTCAGCGTCGCCCGAGCCCGACTCCCACCCCAGCCACACCAATAAAGCTGAGGGGGCTCCTTGCGTCTTCTGGCTTCAGGCAATAAAGCTCACACACAAACTTACAGCGGGAAATGGTGTTTCCCCTGTGATATATAAGGGTCTGTCCAAATGGGCTATCTGGTTCAAAAAAAAAAAGAGCTTCCTGAGATGGCTGCCAATCTACCTGAGATGCAGCACCTTTTCCCCAAAACATTTTGGGCCCCTCTTTCTACCAGCTCAATTGAAAATACTGCATATTAGCACAATTCATCCACCTTGTGCAAGAAGTATAAAGTGGAGTAACTACAAATTCTTTCAGCGTAGCCCACTGCTGGTAAAGTGAATTGATTTTCCATTCTCTGTCTCTCAGAGCTTATTTCCTTGAAAAGAGACAAGTCTGGATGCAACCTTGGTAAGCAGTAAATCAGAAAAGCTTTTCTTTCCTGTTATATAGCTGGATCAGATTCAGTGACCATTCTCTTGCTTTTCTTTGTGTTTTTAATGTTCTTTGTAAAAGTATGTAGCTTAACGTCACCCCAGGGATGCTGAGAATAGCCAGCAAGGGTAGAAGCTCTGATATTCATTGAATAAACTCACATACTATAGCATACACCAGAGCTTAGGCTTCACATTTGACAAAAAATACCTTTTCATTAGTTCTAATAGTCCATAAATTCTCCTGATTCCAAACCCTCGAGTCTTTAAGTTTTCTTTTTCAGGTGTTTGTTCTGTTTTCTCAAGCTTTGAGCCCTTGCATTTCCAAAGCAGGCAGACACTGCAGCAAGCACAATAAAGTTCCATTATCATTTCCTACGTACCACTGTACCTCCCCTGCTATTGGAGATCAGTCTCAGACTCAAGCGATTAATGCTCTAGTTCAGACACACCAAAGATGGTTCATGAGGACCGGTAGGACTCAAATACCTGAGGACAAGCCCAGATATGTTTCAAGGCACTTTTAATTCAGTTTTGAGCTGAAATAGAGTTGTCTGAATAGAAGAGTTTTGCTTCCAGAAAACAGTCTTGGTGGGGGTAATGTGGGGGAGGCAGCAGAGAGGGTCTGGGGTTTCACGTGAGACCAACGCTGGTTTTCAGAGGCCTCGCGGAGCCCTGCTGCTCATCCAGGAGCTCACAGACCCCGGCACGGGCAGGCAGGGCTCGGCCCAGGGCACACGGAGATGAGTCCACGGCCGGGGCTGCGTAGCAGGGGCTGGAGAAGAGCAGTTTCCCCAGCACCGTGACATCTCGCTCAGCCCGCTGGCCACGGCAGCCGAAACGCTGTCAGAACAAGCGGGCGCTGTCAGAGTAAATGGAAGGCAGCATGGCCGGGAGCACGCTGAGTGTTCCTAAAGCTTCCTTTAATTTTAAATCCTGGCTGCTGCACACGAAAGCCTGGAAGCGCAGTCACGGGCGATGCTGAGAGGGACGGGGCAGGCTGCTTCACTCTCCTCACCACTACTTGCTTCATCCCTTCCTTTCATAGAGAGGTGCCTGTTCTCACAAATCTTGCACTGTAAAATGGAGAACAGTTATTTTTAATATCTCATTCTCTTTATGTCTATACAGTTCCTTTCAGGAAACTGTTTTATTTCTCTGTGCTTTTATTCCTGAAATTTTCTTGAATTTTTGTTGAAACTAGGCTCCCACATAGTCTTATAACGTAGGCGCTAATAACAGAAATGGTAAAACAAGGGTTACACTGAAATCACAGGAAAACAAACTGCTTCATCCTGGTCTGTTATCTAGGATGCCTGTGGACTTGTTTCTTTGACCAGCTGAGTGACTGAATCACAGCACATTCTAATTATTTTTACATTCATACTATCTCACTTACTAAATAAACTGAGCATATTCCTGCTGATACATTAACATAAATTAGAGCTTGCAAAATGAAAGTTTCCAGAGTAGGGTGCTATATCCAATCATTCTGAGAATAATTCACAGAAACTAATCTAAATTCTTTTGTTTTAACAAACTTTTGCAAAGAGAGGGCCCCTATGACTGTGCATAGCAGTCCTGAGCCTGGGGAATTGTCTTCAGGATGAAGGAGCCACAGCAGGCAAAAAGCAGAAGTGAATACAAATTCCTCACACTTTACAAGGCAGTGTTTTGGGCTTTTTTGCTTGTCTGAGCACCCGGCGTTCGAGCTGGGAGGAGAGCCGCTCACACAGCCGCCGTGCTCCAAGCTCTGTGGCTGCTGAAGCGTTGGTACCACTGACCTCTTGCGGCTCAAGCACCGCTCTGCTCCGAGGAGCGCTCTGCTGAAGCCGGCCGGGAAGAGCCCCGCACTGCAGGTGTCCTGTCCCATCGTCAGCGTGGCGTCGCTTGGGCGTGCACACTGAGAGTCTCTTTCTAGGACCAGCCTGAAGAGAAGGATGATATATATGGGAAACCCCTTAAGCACTGCCAAGACTTCTCCTTTTTGTTCTCCCAGAAATTTATTTTTCATGGCTTTCAGTTAACTCTGACATATAACCCACAACTAGGAGCAATTATTTACACAATGTCACTGTCAAAAGAACCAGAACTGGTAAAACTCTGTAGTTCTGTGTATATCCCAAAGAACTCAGTGGCAGATCACAAACCAATTTCCAAAGATCTCTGCTAATGCAGTTTTATCAGCTCGGAAGAGGTCAAGGCCATTCACATAACCTCTTATCATCCTCAGGCAGATGAGCTGGTGTAGCAAACAGGTCAGTCCCCCACAGGAACATAACAACAGTATTTGCAATCAGAGCCCATGGTCACAGATAGGACGTTGCTTTACCTTTTATTAGCCTTCTTTTGAATCCTACAAATTTCTGAATCTGCCATACTTCCCTGAGATTTGATTTGCTTACATATACACAACATTTTGATGGCATATTAGATCTGACTAGGAAAACCAGAGAGAAAAGGACTTCAGAACCTCCCAGTACAATGGGTTCACCATAAAGAGGAGAAATCCTTCAAACATTTCTTGCCTCATCCCCAAAAATTCTAGATGTGATGTACGCTAGGCGACTCAGTGGAGGAGTGAGGCGGGGTAGAGTTTGGTCCTTCTCACCCTTTAAAACACAGTAAGGAACAGTTGTTGCAGGAGGTAAGGGCAGTCAGTTAGCTGGTATACTGACCCGCCAGATCAAAGGAGAAATATTTTTTGCAGACATGTGTTAAAACTGCAATTGAAAGCCAATACTTGAAAGCTAACATTGGCTATATTGCCTGGATCAAGCTCACTAGAGGTCATGTCTACCAGATTAAAACATGTGCACACAAGTGGAAGGGGATGTAGCTGGCATCCAAACTCAGGTGCTATGCTCTTCTGCCTGGTTTTGACAAGTGAGGAAAGGCTGGTACCACTTTATTGATACTGATTATCAAGTGCTTTCCAAAGAAATACCAACAGCTGGACCCCAAAGTAGATCAAAAGATGAGACCAAAGTTTATAGCGGAAGTATCTGAGCCATGTAATACTTTGCGTATTAGGGAAACTTGGCATTTGGATCCAGGAGATTCAGGCTTCTTCAGTGTGTTCTAAGGTCCCATGGAAGTGTATTATTATATGTGCTAAAGGATACAAAATACTAAGCACTGGATTTCACAAAGAAGCTCTTTCACAAAAGAACACAAAAATTTGTGTTCAAATCTGATTATTACAGGGATTCATTGCTTGGATATAAAACAAGCAAGAATTTTGGGTCATCATATTCCCCTAGAGACCCAGCGAAAGAGCTTTTTGAATCATTTAGAAGTTCCTAAAAGATGAGATAGAAAAAACTATCTATCTCAACTATTAACCTCCAAATGCGCCCCGGCGTTCTTGAAGATGAAGTCTCTTGGGTATCTGATGAGGGAATGGAAAAAGTCTTCTGAAATTTTCCAAGAATTATAGAAGTTTTCATTACTTTTATAGGAGGAGGAGGTCATCAAGAAAAAAATAAAAAAGAATCTCCTTCCTCTAAAACACAGTTAAGTTGCTCCTCAAAGAAGATTCTCATCTTTGAACCAATTTAACTTGAAAAAAAATGTTATAGTGTGAACAGATGCATTGAAGCAGGATTGAAAGCTGTAGTAACAACAGAAAAAAGAGGAAGAACATCCTGTGTTGTACATTATTTTATACCTTAACATTATGTTTTATTGTGTTGTATGTTATTGTATATATTCAAGAAAAAAAAGTATATGTTGTATATATGCAAGAAAAATAATATATCTCCATAGAAAAATGCCATCTCATAGTACAATGACAATTTTATCCCTAAGCACTTTACATTAATATGAAAAGCTTACGTTAAATTGGTAGAATACAATGAGGTATAATATAATATCTCATATTAAATATGACTAAGGGATATTTGCCTTACATTTTTTTCAAATTTGACACTTTACATAAACTTGAAGTGCTTAAAGAATATGAATCACCAGTTAAGATATAGGAAAATGAAGGCAGAAAGTGTAGTTCCCTTTGTAGGGGTGGTGCTTTAGCAGGAATGTAGTACAAGCACTAGAGCAGAATGTAGAGTTGTCCTTTTTTTGCTTGTTTTTTTCCTTTTGCTTTCTACTAAAGACACCCACCCTTTTCTCATTTTATTTCTTATTTATTTTAAGGCAGATCAGCCAGATGCTATCACAAGTCCAAATTGCTTGGGTTGCAACAAATTCTCCAGCATTAGTGCGGGATTGCTATGCGAGGTGAGATTGTAATGATGGCTTGCTGCGACACTGCGATATGGTTTTTATTATAAGGCCTCATTTAGAGAAAATAAAATAAGAACTCATTCATACTCACGCAAAAAAAATTCTAAAACTCACAACAAATTTGCTCTGCTAATTTGCTGGGTGAAAAAAGGAATCTGTGGTAGCTGATTCACCATCTGAATAAGAAAGGAACT
Organism: Eudromia elegans; assembly: GCA_003342815.1. Classification (NCBI taxonomy): domain Eukaryota; kingdom Metazoa; phylum Chordata; class Aves; order Tinamiformes; family Tinamidae; genus Eudromia; species Eudromia elegans. The sequence goes on along the minus strand of PTEX01000087.1, from coordinate 1,303,249 downwards.
AGTAAGGGTAGGGAAAAGGGCAGAGGCTACTTTGCAAATTCTCCCGAAGAGGAAAAATTGGATTGTTTAAGGAGAGATTAGAGCTTGAGCAAAATCATACCTTCCTATTCTACAACAGCAACCTCCCTTATGCATCCTAGTTGCATATTTATATCTAGTTATGTGGACTTTTTCAGATGAGATTTTGAAATTTTCCTGTTAGAATTTAAGCTAAAGCTAATGGTCCCTGGAAATCACAGAGTGAATTTTGACGGATGATCATTTCATTCTAAGATAGTCCCAAATCAAGCCATAGATATATAGGCATTTCAGTTATAAAATCAAGTAAGAGTAAGTTCAACTTGCCTGGAAGTCATATTATTATGCTGATGTGCAGGTATTTATATACCTGGTCTTTCTACTTATGCAAAAATAAATAAATAAACAAAAAACCCTATATTGTTCTAAATCTTATGGTTTTGCATCTGAGAAGGTATATGAATTACTAAACCCCAGGTCATAAAAACCACAATAATTATAAAGATCATGTGGAAGGAATTAGGTTTTCATCTAACTTTCTATTTTATTTTCACTTTCAAGATAAATTTAGTTCATGTATTTAGTCTGGTTAATTTTGAAGATCAGATCACGAGAGGGCTAGTGCGCTTCAGGTCATGGAGTTTGAACACGAAAATTATTACCAGCACAAGAATATCCAATCCCATTTACACTTTTCTAATTGTTCTGAAATACAAAAAATATCAAGATGCAGATTCCAAGCAACTGATGCCACTAGGAAAAGTTTAAAGTCACAGCTCAGTTAATTACCAGCTAGCAGCCCTTAGAATGATAATTTGACTCCAAACTGGAGCTTCCTCAAAATTATATGAGTAAGACTGGTATCTTTATGCAACGGTTAAAAAAACAAACAAACAAACAAACAAACAAACAAACTAACAAAGCTTTCCTGAAAGCTGTATGCTGAAACAAGTTTCCAGAAACTGTTTCTGTTATATACAGGCTTTGGGTACAACACAGCAGAAGTAAATCTGTGTTAAAAACAAGTATCATCAGAAGCTTTCATCCTATTCTCTCCTGTTCAACAGCTTCCAACTTCAACTCATTTAATTAGCCTCCAAACTATCTTGTCAGATCTATTGTACTAACTCAGCCGTTCTCAGCACTGGTTGGATAGAGCAGATGTGGATCATTAATATCCAGAGAGCTTCCTCCTGATGATGAAAACTGTTTGCAGTGGTTCAGCTGCTGCTGTGGTTCATGCTTTTGGATCATGTTTGCCTGACTAGACAGGTCTGAGGTCTTTTAGCAAGCTGGAATTTGGAAGCATGTTGCTCACTCTGTGGTTGTTCCTTGTGCTCTCTACTCCATGTGGAACCTATTTTTCAGATTAGTGTTTCCAGCATTGTATCTCAGTTGACTACCTTTTCTGATTAGGACGAGTCCTTAAAACCAAAATAAGTGCTAGCTCAGGGACTTTAATCAGTCTGTGCAAGTTTTTTATCAAAGTAATAACAGCTACTCAACCTACCTCTTGTGCAACTTCTTCATCATCAGTGTATTAGCTGCACTGTTTCTTTCAAAATAACTGTACGAAAGTCTGGTATTTTGGCACTTTCCCAATGGCTTCTTTATTCTTCTTCTGTTTTTAGGCTAGAGGTAACCAGTAAGATATTAAATCTCTTCAGAATTTCTAGCAAAATAGCTTAAATAGGAACCTTAAGGAGGAATATAAATTATTTTTTATAGAGAAGTAAAAATTGATAGACTGAGAAGGAAATGCACTGCCATTTCATAAATTCCAGATTATGTGAAACGTGTCAGAATTTTACTTACCAGAAAATAAAATTGTTAATAAAAAGTTCACACTAAATTACCAACACTGTGGAACTACTTGTGTTATAAAAAGTCTGCAGAACAGGAAATGCCTATTAAAATTTGTCACAAATTAATTAATTATAATTTTATGTTGTACATCTCTAAAGAGGGATATGTATTAATTCAGCCTGAGATTTCCTTGCAGACATTAACTCAGGCAAAGATGTGACTGCAGAAAAGCTGAAAGCAAAGACATATTTTATTAAGCACAACAAATCAAGAAATCAAAAGTCATTCTGTGCTCTGCTTAAAAACAATGCTTGTGGGTCAGCTTTCCTGTGCGTACTGACCCACAGGAACATCCCGCTAGCAAAGAATTCTCTGGTGTGCTCCCAGGTTTGCCCTGGACATCCTGAACCAGGACGGGTGAGCTTGGCCCGCAGGACAAAGAGCGGCACTTAAATTGTCTGGGAGAGGCTGCAGACTGGCCACAACTGCAGCATCAATCATCGGACGGGGGGGAACAGCAGCATCAGATCAGTGGCACCTCGTTAAACTGTACCTCTGCCATAGATTTAATTCCAGAAATGAGCAGTTTAAATTCTGCCCTGGCACTTATGTTGCAGGATAATTTTGAATCGTTATTGCACTGTTTTTAGTGTCTTTTTGTCCTATTTTTTTAATAGTGTAGCTTTAAATAAACAGCTCTTGGATTTTCACCCATTTAGGGAACAAAGATGCATGATTTGGTATCGGGCTGATACACGAATTTATTTTTTTCTGACAACTATCTCACATTTCTGAGACTTTTCTACTTGTTTCTGGCTCCTGTGCAAATCATAGAGCAGGGCACCCAGCTTTGCCCTGAAACATTTTTTGTAGCTTCAGCTTATACCTGCCTAGAGAAGTAGCAGACCGATGAACTGTTATTTTCTGTTCTTCTCCATGTCCCCATGTTCCATTTCAATGGTCTCATTAGAAGGAGGTGATGTATGCTACACACTCAAAGAGCTGAATTAGCAGCATGTAACTCAAATGATCCAAGGTCACGCCAATAGACTTGTAAGCATTCCTTAAAAATAACTTAAAAATTCCTTGAAAAGACAGAACTTTTGTCCTGAAACAGTACTTTTAACTGCAACTTCAGCACAGAACTTCAATGAATTTCTCCATGCTGCTGCTGCACATAAATGCCCATGTAATTCAACCAACAGTGTAACCAGGGGATATCAGGTATTACTGGTACCACTGTCACTCTTTAAAGATGCATATATATATATGTACATATATATTATTGCAAACCTGAATCCAGACATCCTTGGAGAGGTTCTTAAATTTTACAGCGATTTTTCATACGATGAATTTATATCTGCACAAGGAGAAGTCAAGTTTTGAAAAAAAGCCCATAACTTTGTTCCTAGAAACATGTTATAGCACTACATGACATAACTGTGCCTCTTTTGGGACCCCCAGTGAGGGCTTCCATGGCTCAAATGTGCATTTGTCACGGCCCCCCCATTGAGGCACACAGACCTCTCTGCAGAAGGAACACAGGTAAACGGCACTCATCTTCTGGAAACAGTTAATTCCAGATAGGAGTGCTTTGTATTTTTAAATGCAGCTGCTGCAGCTGCCCGTTGGACACTGAACTCATAGCAACAGAAGACACATGACAAAAAGTATTTATCTAAATTCTGCCTCTACATCTTGGTAGTAAAGCAACATTGTGGGGGCAGGATCATTCTCTGCAGGTCCTCTGAGGCTCAAGAACTTTAACCCCGCGAGCTTCCTTTATACAAGGAGGATCATGTAATGGACAAACCATCCTGTTTGATTCTCTAGCCTCTACTTGCAAGGCTTTCTTGTGTCTGCACTACGAAATTGCAGCATGTTAACATCATTTCTCACAGTCAGGCTGTGAGAAAAATAACTGGCTGATAAAATGTGAAGGACAGGGTCAGAGTCCTGCTTAACAACTGTTTTCATGAGGGTTGCGATAAAAATCACTCGTCGGCTTTTTTTTTTTTTTTTTCTTTCTTCATTTTTGATTCACACAAAATAAACAAAAGAGCCTGTTCAATTGACCACCATGAATTGTACTTCATGGGACTCTCATTCAATAGGATTAACACTTAAAAGGGTTTTGAAATTGTTAGGACTGTTCAAACCCTTCTTCCAAGACTGGGATGCTTACAGTAGAAAAATCCATCTCCAGATGATGCAAATTTGTGCAACATGTCAATCTTGTAGACCTCTGCTCAATCCAATCCTGCTGTCTTTGGTAAGCATTCATCTGAACAGCTTTAATTCTTTCAAAGATAACAAAAATATAAAATCCATTCCAATACATTTTAGAAGCAGTAATTTTGACAGATGCTAAGTTGATAATAAGGAACCTAACAATAAAATTTGAAAATGAGTACGTATGCAAATATTAAAGATCCCTTAGCACCACAGTAACCTTCAGCAGAAAACAAAGGTTGGTTACAGTTTGAGTAATCTGAATGAAGTTCTGTGGTGGGTTTTTTTTTTTGTTTTTTAGTTCTGTAAGGAGCCTTAGACATATCTTCATTTAGTACCTTTAAATCATGGGATGAAACCACATATTTTAGAATGTTTATTTAGATTAGGATATCTCTTCTGAAGACATCTGCCATATTTTCAGTATATGCTTTCCCCATTCCTTCAAGTTTTGAGGTAATACAGGACAATACAGGACTAGAACGTTTTAAAAATAAAAGCAAGAGACAGTAAAAACATTTAGGCAGGATAAATAGAAAAAATATTCTGTCTTCCTTTCCCTGCTAATAGTTTCAAAATAATGGACCTCCGAAAGTAATATAATCAAGTCACTGAGTCCAAAATTAAGTACATTCCTCGAGTAAAACTGACTTCAGCAAGCATTTCACCAAAGCTAACATTTCAGGGTTGGTCCCACAGAAGCAAGGAAGCCAGCCAGCGCAAGATCATCCCATGTCCTTCTAGCACATATACTGAGAGTGTCAGGGGTAGGAGGTGAGCAACCAACTCCCTCTCCCAAAAGCCCTTTATGGTCTTTTCTGGCTCCCTATAGGCAAAAGGCAGCCACTCTCTACAGCAGCATCTCTGTTCACATCTGTCTGACTGCTTCACCTGCTTACAGGAACTCACACCAAGTGAGACGGGTAATGCTAGCAGTACTGTCCTGCTGGCTCAGAGTGCTTTTTATGCTTGAGGAGTGCAATTCAGAGACACAAGGCACTTGCTGGGAAGGCCTGAGATGCAACCTGTGTGTTTAGAAGACTATTTGCCCATTCAACGGGTAAGAGAGGGAAGGCCCCTCTCTCTGGGAATCCCACTCTTCCTCTCTTCGGCAAGTCAAATGAAACTCTGACTTAAAATGCAGCATCTTCTGGCACACATGAAGGTTCTTCCTTTGGAAAGAACAATTCCATTCTCTTATTTATATGCTATACTGGAAGACTGAAATATGTGAAGTAACATATTTTTACAGTAGCAAAGATATGATTTGGAAATGACAGAGGCAATAGAGGTTATAGTTCTTAAGACATAATGAAAAACAAAAAGCTAATCAGAATCTTCATCATCGAGGTATTCCTCTGCATTGCTTAATGTTCGCACTGCATCTGGAAAGAAACAAAGCATCCTTTTAATCTGGGATAAAATCATACATAGTCTCACATCTGTACTGTGTGCTAATCACCACTCAAGAAACTCAATTCCTGTACTGTTTAGGGCTGCTAGGCCCAAGATAACATTGGTGCTGGGGCTGACAATCTGTATCTCAAAGACAAGGTCAAGACAGTAATGATATTTCTTATATGTATAACCTAGTCTGAAGAGGGAAGCACACTAAATTTCCTGCAGTTCTGCTTCTCCTCAGTGACCTCCAGGAGCCATCTGGTTCCCTGGAAGCTGTACAGCACAGTTGGAATATTTAATTCTTTTCTGTATATAGTACCTATACATCTTGACCCTAGCAGTACATTGCTCTTAAAGGAAGTTTTCATCCTTACTTTCCTTCTACCTGACTACCTTAAAGAGCCCAGCTTTCACTTCCTCCCCTTTCCTATTTACACATATTTTGAACATTTTTCTTACATGAGACAAAATTTTGTGTGGAGCCTTCAACACTGAGTGTGATGTACTGCAGACCTCTATCCTCACTCTGGGAACTGCTACTTAACCCTTCCTTCCCAGCACAGCTTTTAGACCATGCAGCATCAAACTTTTTTATGGAGATCAGTATGCTGATAGTTGAAATGTTAACCATCTTCTAAAAAGGAAAAAATACAACAAAGAACAAAAATCAGAAATACCTGTACTTTGTTTCTTCTTGAGCAGGGAAGCACAAGCTGCGTTGGTTGCCATGTCTAAAGCCAATTTCTTCTCATTGTTTTTCAGATCTGTTCTTGCCCCTTTGCAAAAGAAAATTTCCATCATGAATCACTTGGTTGTCCTAGGTACTTCTTGATAGTATTATCAAAAGAGTTTCAGTAGTCAAATAAAACAGACCAGAGTAATGCTCATCTGTGGATCCACATGAAGCAAGCTAAAGGCTATGAATGTTCTTCTATAAGCTACCATTAGCTAGGTAAATCACTGGCTGCCCTCCCTGTCTAGGAAGCAGCTCTCACTGCTCTTCTGTGGTTAAGTGCCCCATTTTGTCTTGCCAAGCAAGGTGGTATTTATCTCAGATCTGAAATCTACTTTCCAGACAACTAGTAGAATTTTCTGCAAGCTTTTCCAAGTCAGGAATGTGAGACAGCTAGAGGTTATACCTAGGTTATAGGAAAACAGTTAAAAACAAACAGATTAAAAAACATTTAGAAAGCTAGTCTGCTACACAGATTGTTGAAATCTTGGTGAAATTCTTTACCCTTTGCCAGCAGCACCTCTACAATATCTGCATAACCCTTCCATGCAGCTGCATGCAAAGCTGTGTCTCCCAATTTGTTCTGTGGAGTTAGAGGGAAAAGCAACAGGATTAAAACACAGCAAAAAACCTCTTAGCTTGCACCAAGAATAAATAACATCGCATCTCTAGCGTAAAAGTCCTACCTGCTGGTTCAGCTCTAGGCTTGGCTGGGTGAAGAGGATATCAACTATATCTACAGGGAACATGAAAATATAAAAATATTGTGCTGATAGTATTAACCTTATTTAAGATTCAATGAAGAAAGATCCAATCAGCTAACAAAAATCTACTAAAGCATGACTGCATAGAACAAAGTAAGTCACAAGGAAATATTAAGGCATATGACACCTCAAACCTAAATATTTCTCCGGTCTTTCCTTTCTCCCACTCTATTTTTAATTGTCCTACTGATTAAAATGGCTGCTTTAAAATCTACTACACAAAACACAACATTTGACAAATTTCAACCTCCCACCAGCTTTTAACTTTTCTTTTGGAAAATTAAAACGACAGAAAAATCCCGGATTTATTACTCAAATCAGCAAGTCAAAAAAATCAGAGGACAGCAATTTCAAATGATTTTTCTCATACCTTTATGCCCTGCATGGCATGCCCAGTACAGAGCTGTGTTTCCAGCTCTGTCTAAGCCATTGACCCCAACTCGGTTGTCCAAACACTCTCTCAACCAGCTTAGGTTTCCTAAAAAACAAATTCTGATTCACTGACTTTATCTCTAAAAAATGAACAGAACATTTTAGTGCGCTCTCTCCGAATGCCATGTTCCTCCTACGAACTTTTGAGGAGAAAAGGTGTTTAGCAACATCATGTAACTTGTAAAACAACCAAGTGATACCAGACATCTCTTCTTCCATTCCTGTAGGACCTTTAGGTTGCTGTACAGCTAGCTGGATGAAACCATACATTCTGCTGTGCATACAATCATAGACTGCCAATCCTATTAGATTATACATGAATTCAGTTTCTAAAGGGTACAAAACTTGACCAGAAAACTTGGTCTGTATACGAGATATACAAAACAAACAACATGCCTCTTCATTTTAAATACAATTAAGGACATTTTGACACAAAACAAATCTTTCTTCAGTATCACACAACCAAAGTCCAAACTCACCTCGTTTGGCAGCTTCGTGCAATGGGTTATCAATAGACTCAGCTTGTTCGGCCACTGAAATGAAAAAGATCGTAAACTCTAACCAGTTCTGAAATCAAAAAGGTTTTGGTTACCTATATGGGAATTAGACTTAGGTTTTTTTTTTTTGGACTAGCCAACATTACACACCCCATTTTAATGTAAAGGGGATTTACACATACAGCTGTATTTGGATACACTTTCATTTCCAGTGTATCAGAAAAAAACTTCAGAGAAGAACCTGGGGAAATTTCAAAAACAGTCTCAAATTTATCAATGGTTGCAAGCCACTGTGGATCTGACAATATTTATCCTAGTTGTTCCCTTCCTTTCTGCACTTCTGGGCACTATTTTTGGGCATTCACACAACTGCTGGTCTACATGATGGTAGCTTTCAAGCTATAGCTTGCACATGTACTTCTTAGTGGTTTACTTCTAAGGGGTGTGTAAAAAATAACTCAGCTAACTGTCAATAAGCATCCTATTTATTTTACAGAGGTTTGTATTTGCCCTGGAAAAAATAATAGGAAGTCTGCAAATTAAAACCAAATGTAGTGACAGACAAATCAAAGTTCAGTAGATAGTCTCACACAAACTTCAGGTTTTTAGAGGAGGAAAAGATTCCTAATCACTGTACTGCTGCAGCAACAGAAAGAAACTGAACAGCACCATGAACAGTTGGAAGTGAGCCTGTGACACAGAAACTTCCTTTCTAAAAATGTCTTTTTAGGTGAAAGCCTGTGACTCATACAGGTATGGGCAAATAGGACAGCATCCAATTTAAGATGAATGGGTTCTTCAAGTCCTTGCTCTGTTGCTTTTAAAGAAGGTAGGCAAACTCAGAGAAGGTGTCTCTCTGATCAAGGAGTTAATACAATCAGATGCAGCATGGATAAATTAGAAATACTTCAGAGAGCCACAGAATGGTTGAGGTTGGAAGGGACCTCTAGAAATCATCTAGTCCAACCCTGCTGCTCAACAAAGGCAATTTAACAAGTTTCTCTGAATCCCTCCCTGAATCTCAAATTATCATGACTCACTTTTTTTTTCAGTCACTAGAAGCAAAAGTCTTAAGTCTATTATGACCTACTCAGATCTTTTCTTACTTTTGTGTATATTCCTCACATATTGATTTATAATGGCAAGATTTCATTTGTTTATCTCTGTAATTGCAAGTAAAAAATGCAAATGTTACATTCTGTTATTTCATGTTAGAAAAAGTTGTGCAGAGACTAGAATCCTAAAGCAGCACTAGGGAAGCTGGTCCCAAGCACACAGTTATCATATAAATGGAACACCCTGAGTACTGCTTGTAGGGCACAGCAGCAAGCATTGACATTAACTTCTGCAGATAACACTGTCTCAGAAGCATAAAAATAACTCTGTCCTTATGAAACTATTATTAAAAACAGCAATAAGTATTTTGAGCGCAGATAGAAGTGATTTGGGTTCTGGTTTACCAGTGCCTCCATTTATACGCTCCTTATAATTCTGCTTTCTGGATGTGCTCCTTCTGGTCCAGCAGATGGAGCACAAGACCCCAAAATGAAATCAGTTTCCAGCCTGCCTGCATCTTCCTCCCAAAGGTTATACAATAACACAGGACAGCGCAATGTTTGAAGAAGTTCAGGAATTAGACTGAACCTGGGCTGTCCTGAGACTGTCGACAGGGGAAGCCAACTGAGTAATTTTGTACAATCTGTCTAAATCAAAAGATGTATTTACACGCATATTTACTAATATACAACCAAGAACAGAACTTGCATTGTGTAGCAGGTTAGACTATCTCTGAATTGCTTTTGTGTACAGATACATCCCTTTTATGTCTCCACTACTCTTAATTCCAGTGCCTGCATAGGCACCTGTTCTGTTCACATACGGAGTTTTTGCAAATGTGCCACACTACCCTAAAACAGAAATGGAAGTTGTGAACTTTTGATCAGGTCATTTTAAAATAAATATATAAACTAACAAAAAAACCCACAAACACTCCAGAGATTATTTTTCTAAGTTATTTCAATGAAAACACAAACAGAACCAGTGAGTTGCTGCGTTAATATTAAACACAGCATACTGAAAGATCTGCCAGAAATCAGAGCATAGATAAGTCTATGTAAACTATTCTTTCAGTGCACAGTAACGACCACCTCTGGCATATGACTAGAATAATGTCAGTCTGTCAGTCACAAAGTTTCTTTCTACACGGTGGAATTTTGAGAAACTGATTGTAGAGTTCCCTTCATGGATTTCTACTGACACAGCTCACTTATTCCATCTATAGGACAGAGCAGGGAATCATATAACTGCTACCATAATGTTTCCTAGTGAGGAAGGGATAGACACATAGCAAGGACACTGATACTGACATACTACAGTTTTGATGCCATCTACCATGTGACACTGCCACTCTGCAACTACACCTCCTGAGAGGACTTGGCAGAATTTGGCTCGAGTTGCCTGTGTGAACAGGTTCCCCAAATTAGTTTAATTAGTGAACCTGGAAAAAATATAGGAATTTCATCTCAACAGGTCAAATCTAAACTTTTGCCCTTTTAATACTATTTATTTCTACCTACCTGGTTAGACAGTTTTAATTTGCTGGCTTTAACAAGCAATCTATTTTTTTTCCCCTCCTTTCTTTCTTTCGATGGCTGAACAATTTCATTAAGAAGCTACAACAGGCAAACAGAAGAAACACACTCTTAAGTAGAAGAGGTCAAAAGAGGCTGACAGAAGTACTCGCAATCTGCTCTATCTTCCTCTCTCATTCCAGGTTTGACTAACAAGTCCAATACTGATTATCCATCTCTGTAAACAGCCAGCTGCTGCTGTGTCAGGTATCTTGATCTCAAAGCTATTAAAGGCTGTGAGTGTACACCATTAGGCCTCAAAAAAAAAAAAAAAAAAAATTTAGGATTTAGTCTCTCAAACCATTCTGTATACCAGGAGATAAATTCCTTCAAGACTGCAGGCTGCACACCTAGAAACATGATCTTGCCAAACCCAAGCTGTCTGTATAAAAACCTCAGACTGCCTGAACATAGTCAATATACAGTGGTGACTGATACTGCAGAATTAGAATATTCTGAAGTACTCTGTTAGAGAAGAGTTAAATATCAATATTATAATCACAGTCTTTAATAATAATAATAAAAAAGAGAGCATTATCAACAACTTTCACTTCACAATTTCCTTTTACTGAGAATGACCTTATCGAAAGAAAATATTTTAGACATTACCATAGTTACTTGGAATTAGTCCAGTTCTCCCTTTGCAAGTTCCTTTCCACCAGTTTGTATCACTCTGGAGAGAAAGGAGGAAAGAGTTTAAAAGGAATAATGCTGCATATCTCACATGTATTTGATCTGCACAGGACATGTCAGACTCACCATGTCCGAGATGTAAATGATATCGCCTTCTTCAAAGTACAGTTCATCTGGCTGAAAAAAAAAAGAAAATAAACCTGATACTTGATACTACGTTCTGAATGCACAAACCTAGGCAAGACATACACCCAGAAAAAGGTGAGTAGCTTCAGCTCTTCTTTCACAACTATAATACCTCAAATTCTTCAGAAAGATAACAACTGCTTGATAATATCTCACACTATAGGAAAGTCAAGCTGCAACTAATCTGTGACCCTCCTGACAAGCAAACATAAAAGCTGTAGTCTGTCCTACAGAGCTCTAAAAACAGTGGAATAAAGCCAGTGTTGGCTCTTTCTGCCTTTTTTGGTCAGTCTCATTTCATCAAATCGCTCTGTACTGAGTTAACTTTGCTTCTGCCTTTGGAAGAATTAGTGCAGAGGCAAGCAAGAGAAAAAAAGAGAGTCTGCTTATTCTAGGCTGCAGGCAACTGTCAGGTGCTTTTAGAAAAAGCTAGACTTGGAGAAAGATTAGGCAGTTACGGACATGTTTAAGAAATGAGATGAACATAAAAGGTTTTTTACATTGAAACTGAAGTATAGCAAATCTGACAGGGCAAACCAAGAAAAACTCAGGAAAACTTTAATCACAAACAAGACTAAAGCCCAAATCCTAAGTTTAGATGTACTTACTGTTCTGGGCTCAAATGTATACAGGGCTCTGAACACTTTAACTTGCCCTGAAAAAAAAAAAAAAGTGTCAATATCATGTCTTCTAATCACAGCATACATTTACACTCCCCAGGTCCAACTGGACTCTTTTCTTAAATGCTAACTCTGCTTGAATGGATGTGTTTGCAGTTTGATTGTATCAAGGAAAAAACTAAACCAAAAAGTATAAATTCTGAAGGAAATGGGTCCACTGATCAGTTAAGTGTAACCTGCCTCTCAGTGCAGATGGTTCACCATGTAGTACAGATTGAATTACACAAAAAGCTGCCTTCACATCTGTTACATATATTTTTATTAATAATATCAGATGCTAAAAGAAACTAATTACCTGCACTGTGCTAGTAACTAAAACGAAACTTCATTTTTGTTCATTACTTCTGCAGCAATGATAAACAGAAATCGAGGGTAATGTGTCTAATATAATCTAAGGGCTTCAAAATAAAGTAATGCAGCTGAAATAGGAAGGAAGTCAAGTAAAAAGAGGAAAAGGAGACAACAAAACAGGAACAGAGACAGAAAGGGTTGGGCAGTAAAAGCGTAGTCCCCTTGCTCTCTTCTCCCAAGAAGTTCCAAGCCTTTAAATAGGAAAGAAATGCAACACAGAATTGCACGGTATACACCATGACAACTTTAACCTTAAGCCCTTAACTGCACAGGTTTTTTTCAAGCACGATTCGGGACTGGAGGAAATGGAGTACAAAAAAAAAGAAAGAGAAACAAATATTAAAAAGAAAGAGTAACAAGTACTAAAAAGAAAGATGGCAGAAGACAGTAAAATAAAGAAATGCAGATCTCTCTGTGTAGTATTTCCTATAATAATGTATTGCATTTGAATTAACAGAATATTCTAGAAGTGTCATATTCTTAAGTGGAGAAAAATAACAAAAACACACTAAGAAAAGGATTGTTAAACTGTTGCTTAAACATTAGCCAAATTGGCTGATTCTTCCTTCTTTACAACAGAAATGGAGAATTACTTTCCCAAATATCAAGCTATGGCATCAAGGCATAGCACATTCTAAAATATCTTTCCCTGATGAAGCGCAAAGTACAGATCTATAAAGTGTCAGTCTGGTTCATGATAATTTTACAGCACTTCCACAGAATCATGGAATGCTTGAGGTTGTAAAGATTATCTAGTTCAACTCCCTCTGCCCAAGCAGGTACAGTTTAATTACATAAAAAGTAAATTAAAAGTTCTGAAGAAAATCAGATGTTAGCATTTTGGATTTAATAACTTAAATGATAACAGAAATAAGCTTTTGCTGGTGTTGCTCAGCAAAGTCTTACTGATAGTCTTACTTTCTTACCAAGAGATCCCATTTCTAATGGTCCGATTCCATATTCATTTGATTTCAAATAATGAAATTTGAAAGGAAAAGGAAAGCATTATGAAATAAAATGTATAACAAACAGAAATATCAAATGGAAATATGGTAAACATTTTATTATGAGATGGTAAACACAATGAAATCTAAATCTACTACTATCCTTGTAATTTCTGGACATGATTTATACAGGGGTTGAACACTGACGCTTACTGGCACTTCTGAATGATCGTTATAAATATTTCTTGATGAACAGACTTATTCAGTGCTGTGCTTAACAGCTGAGGAAAAAAAAACCTGACAACTTTATGTAGTACTAATTTATATTTTCTTTTTGAAGGTAAAAATCTCTCTAAAAGATTTAAAATAATAAAATACAGGGAGTTGAAATATGGATCAAACTAGAATCCCTGCCCTGCAAATACTGACTAATTACCTGGGCTCACATGTAGATGAAATTGGTTGAATAGAAGCTACTTTTATACAGAGATTTACATCTCTAGGTATGTAGAAAAAAATTACAGCTTTTGTTTGCCCATGTCCTTTGTGATAAAAAAAAGTCAGAGAGCTTGACGATGCTCTCCTGCTTCCTTTTACTATACTCTATCCACAGATTAACACTTTGCAAGATACTGTGTCTTAGGGCAATAACAAATCAGCACCGGTTTGAACTTAGCAGAGTTGACTTACTGTACCTCCTCAGCATGAATTTTGAGGACTAAATAACTGAAATAAAGACGTTATCTTCTTAAAAGGTAAAGAAAATGAGGGCACAGTGCAATCAAATGTCTCACAACATTTTTTTCTTTTTAAGCGGAGGGGAAAGTATAAACTCTCTCTGCTTTTCGGTCCCATCTTTCAGCCACAAAACTGTCTTTGCTCTCCTCATGGAATTTGCATTAAAAATTTACATAATACCTAACAAATAGATAACTTCTTATACTGAACAGACAAATGCATGTTAGCACGCAAATTTCCAGCTCCACAAAAAAACTCTCCCCAAAAACGCCTCAGGCAAGTGACCTAAACTTAGGATTCACTCTCATCAGTGACATGCTCCTGCCACATAAAACAATAACTTTATCATGTTCATTTGATTGACCTCACTCCCTTTGGATGACTTTATCTTAAACAAAGGTAAAACATTTTTAGCAGAAAAGGAAATGGGCAACTCATATTTCTAACACTGCCCTCTCCCACTTGAAACTTATTTCCTTGAAATTAAAAAATGAAGTGCATGCAACTAAACAAAAAAACAAAAAAAAAAGCTGAAGTACTACTTTATATAAGTACAGAATATATATAAATTTAAAAAATACAGCTCCTGGCATTTGCTAATTAAAAGCATAATTATCATGCTTTGTAACATAAAGATAAAAAGAAAAGAGAATTTTGTCAAAAGACTACAAACCTCTTGCCTCTTCCTAGCAATTCTGAGGTTTATTTTTAATGCCAGCATAATTAATGGAAAGCTGTTTTCAAATAAATGCTTGGTATTTTCTCCACACAGAGTTACTGTTTCTCTCACAGAAGTTTCCAACTGCCCTATCTTGTTCTTCCGCTTGAGTTTCTCTGTGCTATTGTAGACACATTAAGATCCCCTCTTCAGCTAGAGGCACTAGAATGAGGTTCAACTTCTGCAACCACACAGGAAGAAGAGCAATTTCAGTAGCTGGCCAATTTACATCACTTCCTCCATCAAAAGAAATATGTACTAGATGTGTACACCGGCGCTAGTTGAGCTTGGGCCCAATGAACTGACACAAGTCTTTGTTCTCTTTCTCCTGCCACAGACAGATGCAAAGAATTCTTGTCTGCTCTAACACAAATGATATTCTGCAGAACTGATATTGGTTCCGAAGCAGCAGATTCTCTTTAGCTATCTTTACAGTGAATAGCTCTAGACTGCCATAAAACCAGGATCAGATAAACAGCTCCACTGAATGTCCAAGTGCATGTAATGCAGAGAAAGTGTTGTGGGAAATACTGTTCGGGCCATGGTTATTTACATGTAAAGTAGGAAACTTCAGGTCTATGAGCAGTCACGAGCTATCAAGCTAGCCCTGGACTATTCACCCTCTCTTTTGGTCCCCAGGAGGTTGTAAAGAAGCAGCTGAGAATACAAGACTCTCCCTAACATAAACCTGGATATAAACAACTAACTTCAATTCTCAGCAATAACAACTTGACCAGGAAAAAAAAAAAAGTTAACAGTTAACAGTATTTCAGGGTCTGTGGCAGTTTCTGCATCTTCTGCAGATTGAGGAACAGCAGGAATAACTGGGAATGAAATCATCTGAATGAGTATCAGAGTTCATATCTGCAAGACAGAGTCATCTCAGTCTGACCTCACAAAAAAAAGCAGAGTAGTAAAAGGACGGAGAATATTTCCTCACTGTTGGTCTAGGAATCTCTAATTTTTTCAGAGAGAGAGAGAGAGAGAGAGAGAGAGAGTCATCTCTAATTTTTTTCAGTTAAGGTAGGTATGTTCACCCTATGATCTGAATATCTCTCAGGGGATGTGTGGTAATTTTATTAGAAGTGGAAAGTAGTGGAAATACATTTTACAGAAACAGCACTTGAACTCTGGCATTCAAACTCAGGAAAGTCCAGGAAAATTTGGGTAGGGACACTTGGAAAAGACGAAGGGTGAAACAGTGTCATTGCAGATAATAAAGTGGGGTAGCCGAGAAGCAGTCATAAATGGCACTAGTCAACACTTGGAGTGGAAGAATTCCTTCACCAGAAAATGTACATGAATATCTTCACTCAGAATCATAGAATGTTTAAGGTTGGAAGGGACCTCTAGAGGTCATCTAGTCCAACCTCCCTGCACATGCAGGGACCCCTGGTGCATGTAGCACAGGGTGGCATCCAGGCAGCTCTGAAAGATGTCCAGAGAAGGAGACTCCACAGCCTCTTTCGGTGACCTGTTCCAGTGCTCTGTCACCCTCATTGTTAAGAAATTTTTCCTCAAGTTTCTGTGGAACTTTTCGTGCTTCAGTTTTCTCTAGTCCTATTACTGGTCACCACTGAGAAGAAGCTGGCTCCATCCTCCTCCCCGCTCCCTCAATGTACTTATAGACACTGACGAGGTCCCCTGTCAGCCTTTTCTTCTGCAGGCTGAATAGGCCCAGCTCTCTCAGTCTTTGCTCATAGGGCAGATGTTCCAGGCCCTTAATTATCTTTGTAGCCCTGCACTGGACTCTCTCCACATCCCTCCTGTACTGGGGAGCCCAGAACTGCACACAGTAACTCCAGGTGTGGCCTCACCAGTGGTGAGTAGACAGGGATGATCCCCTACCTCGACCTGCTGGAGACGCTCTGCTTAATGCACCCCAGGATCCCATTGGCCCTTTTGGCCACGAGGGCACACTGCTGCCTCATGGTCAACCTGTCGTCCATCATGACGCCAAGGTCCCTCTCTGTGGGGCTGCTCTCCAGGAGGTTGGTCCCCCGCCTGTACTGGTATCTGGCATATTATATTATTCTTCCCCAAGTGCAGGACCCTGCACTTTCCGTTGTACTTCACGAGGTTTCTCACTGACCAGTTGTGCAGTCTTTCCAGGTCCCTTTGGATGGCAGTGAAGCCATCTTAATGTAGCAAACAATGTTTGTTGCAAATAACTCACAAATAAGCTGCCCAGTTTGATGCTAAAATCTTCCTCTACTTACTACAGACTTTATTTCTATAAATAGGTAAGATGTTTATACTTGTAGGAGGGCTACTTTTGGACACAAGAACTCGCGATGTGTGTTAACCCTGGTGTGTTAAAAGAAACCTTTCATAGACAACAGAAGGAACCAAATTTTCCTTGTGACTCAACATGAGACCTCTTGTGAATGGTGCCTGTGAATGGTACTATTTTTAATTGTGCAAGCTGCAAACATTGTAGATACTACATATCCTCTGGCCTCCCTTCTTCTCAACTGGAAATCCTTTAAACTGTAATTTCTTGATACAAAACCCTGTATTGGTTTTGTCTGTAAAATATTGTGTGACTTGTACCCTCCAATCAGCAAATCCTTCTCTCTGGAGAATATAAAATTAAGGTTAGCTATTACAGAACCACAGAATAGTTGAGGTCGAAAGGGACCTGTAGAGCCCATCTAGTCCAACCCTACCTGCTCAAGCAGGTGCACCTTAGAACACATGGCACAGCTATTAACAATTAATACTATCCTCTCTCTAAGAGTTGTTCCTATAGCCTGTATAAGTCTAAAAAACAACCAGAAGGGGAACGTTGTTCAGGAAGACAACTAGCAGGAGCCAATACAGCTTATCAGGTTTGAAGAATTTTTTAAGAAACTTTTGTAAATAGGATGAACATTGGGCACAGAATATTTAAAAAGTTAATGAACTCTGTAAAGAGCAATGCAGTTTGATACATCAATAGAGCTATTCAAAGATGAAAAGGAAACTCTACACTTGCACAGGGCCGACATAGAAGAATGTTTCAACAATTTTCAACTCCCACTCCATTCATTTGAATCACCAGCAGCAAATCTAAATAGAAAATACTGCTAGAAAACAAGATTGCTAAATACAAAATACTGCTAAAAACAGCCTCAGCAAAAAGCAAGCTAAGAGCTTTCTAAAAGCCCTTAAAAAGAAACATGATCCTTTATTCAGACTCTAATGCACAAGAACAGCTATTGACAAGCACATTAGATGACTGTTTATAGATGTTAAAAACATCTCTTTGCAACCTTAATGGAAGGTGGCCATGGTAGGACTACTAGAAGAGCCTTCTGTCAGATAAAAAGCTCTCAGTGACTGAAGAAAAATGCATTTAATGCAATAACTATTTATTTTTCTGCCCTAATGCCTCTTTTTCGTTTTCCTCCACATTTTTAAAGAACTGTCTACCGACTGAGCTGCAATCTCCTAAAACTCCCTGAATAAATACGTTCATTGTTTTAGGAAGGATGACTATTTATTTCACTGAAAATACTTCCCAGCCATAAGCTAAATTTCCTTTTATCTAGTTGGCACCTCTCCTCCCTCCCTATCCCCAAAGCATTACCTAAAGGAGTAGAGTAGCCCATGTCTTATTTCTTAAATTTTGACAATTCACTGGCAAAGCAAGCAGGCTTGCTGTTCCCTGACAGAGGCTAGACTATATATATTCTATATCTGTATCTTAATGTGGCTTGATCTGATGCACTGAGGAGACACTCACACAACTGCAGCCTTAAAGCTACCACTTCAGAGAATGCAGGGTTCTGTACGAACAGTTTCACAGAATCATGGGGTGGTTAGGGTTGGAAGGGACCTCTAGGGATCATCTAGTCCAACTCCGCTGCTCCAGCAGGGACAACTAGAGCACGGGGCACAGCGTGGCATCCAGGTGGGTTTGGAAGATGTCCAGAGAAGCTTTCCCAGCTTTTCTCCAGAAGCTTTTCCTCACGTTCCAACAGAACTTCCTTTACTTCAATTTGTGACCGTGGCCTCTTGACCCGTCACTGGTTACCATTTGACACTCTCTCTTAGACTATTTGTACATGAAATGTAGTCTCCATGTTGCCTTTAAGCTAATACAGGAGATTCATGGAACAATTACAGCTTTATATGAATAACTGATGTTAACAAAAAGCAAATCACACAAACATGCCTTAATACAGCCATATTTCCAACTTGCCTTTAAGACAGTTTCCTCCTTAAAATAGCTTTGAGAAAAAAAAAAATGCAATAACCTCCATGAGACTTTGTCTGTTCAAAAAAATTAGATTTGGTAAAATGAATCACATTACCCTTAATACGTTCTGAAAGCCACTACCAAGAAAAGAAAGTCTTGCTCTCTTCCTCTTCCTCCTTCAGCCATTTGTTTCTGCCCCATCCTTTTTTTGTGTCTAGTAATCATGTGGTAAACCAGATTGGCAAGTTGATTAGACAGAAAAATAACCCAACTTTACGAGTATCAGAATACTGACCCAAGTTGCCATGTTGTCACTAAATCCAATGGAAAAGGGGACAGTGATGGAGCAGGCAACCTCTCCTTTTCACACTAGATTACATTTTACGAGATGAAACTAGCACTAAACTGCACAGCAGCAAACCAGGAAGGGATGCCCAATGTCAGAGATATTGTGCCTGATCTAGCCTCATAGCTGATTTGCATCAAACAAGACTGGAGGCCTTAACTCCTTAAAGACTGTACTCCTAAGCAAAGACTAACTCCTCTTTCTGCAGAACAGAAAAGTGAGACATCAAATTTAATGGAAAAAAAAATTACTTCTTACATATCTGGATGTTAAATGGCAGACTATCCCCCTGAAGAGCCAGCAATCTCCTCACTATGGGTTTTCAAAAAGAGATCAGAACAGCAGTTCTAGCTCTGCTAGTCTTTTTTTTTTTCTTTTCAAACGAGCCCTGTTTTCAAACAGGCTTAGAATATTGCTCTGATTAGTTTCATCCCATAGTGACTTAATCCTGCTTCACCAGTTTTCACTTCAGCAAGTAAGCAAGCAACTGTTCTAAACTGACTCCGCAATTTAATTTAAAATCAAGTAAAAGTTACTTTAGAAGTTGTCTATTTAAAATGCCTGAATATGCGGCATATTTAAGTGTTCTTAACACAGACAGGTATTTCAAGGATATTTTAAGGGAAAATATAACGAAATTTGGACCTACTTCCTGGCCAGAGAGTCGTGTTTCGGCAGACACGAACCATCTAACCCACTCGACTACGTCAGTAGCGAATTTCCTTTACCCGGAAGTAAGAATTCGGCCTGTTTAAATGACATGCCAAAAAGATAATAAGCAGCAAAGGCACCGCCAGAACGAGGTGCTGCCTACGCCCCGCGCTGCCAGTAACGGCTCCGCGCGGCCGGCAACCGCGCGCTCTGGAATCTTCGCCAGGACCGGCCCGGGAAGGGCGGGCACTGACAGCCCGACCCGCGCTCCGCATCCCGCTCGGAATGGCTGAGGCAGGCGGGAGGCGGCGATGCGGCGCAGCGCGGTGCGCGGCCGCCTTACCTGGCTTGGCCGGTTTCGGGGGCGGCTTGGACATGTCTGCGACGGCTCGGCACCGGCCGGACTCGCGGACCGGAGCGCACCGCTCGGGCAGCCAGTAAAAGAACGGCGCCGAGTGGGCGGCGAGCGCGGGTGCAGCAACGCCCTCCAGCGGCGGCCCGCGCGGGGCGGGGCGGGGCGGGACCAGACGCGCCGCAGCCAATCGCAGCGCCCGACCAGTCAGTCCTCGCGCCCCTTCCCCGCTCCCCGCGGCCAATCAGAGCAGGCCGTACGACCGGGGCGGGACGGGGCGGGGCGAGGCGGGAGGTGCGCACGCTGCGGCCGTTGGGGGCGGCCGTTGGGGGCGGCCGTTGGGGGCGGCCGTTGGGGGCGGGGTGCTCGCGGGGTGTGGGGCGGCGGCTAGCCTGGGAGCCCGGCCGTAGGGCTGTGGCAGAAGCTCCGTGCCTCCGAGAAGCCTGTCGGCACAAGCGCCGTCTGCAGCTCCGTAGCGAGGCGCAGGAGGTGGGAGCTGTGCCCGTGACAAGTGTTGGGGCGGCCTGTCACGCGGGCATCGCCGATGCGGTCGTGACAAGCGGGAAGGGTCTCTGGGCCGCTGCCGTGTGTTGCAGCTTTGTCACGCTGTGCATTACAAAATCCGGACAATGGCAAGTCCCTGCTGTGGTCGTAACAGGTTTATGCCCTGAGGCATAACTGAGGCAGGAAAGAATAATGTGGGAGTTGTGTGTTGCAACATTGTCTTTGTAATTTGTGTTACTGCCTTGGGGAGGAGACCGGGACAGGAGAAGAGCTGGTGGATCTTGTTCATCCTTGTGTTTTATTTACCCTTAAATCAGGATTAACTTTAATATAGACAGTGACGTCAGTCAGGGTCCAAAGCTCAGCCCATATATCTAGATGTTACTTAGCTTGTTAGATAGTGTGTTTTTTTTTTTTTTTTTTTTTTTTTCTCTTGGTGGAGCAAAGGTCACTGCCTCTACAATATCAATATTTACTGGTGTTTTTTAGAAAATAGTAATTTTTAAGGGGACTGAGTATCATAGCTTCCTGAGAGCAGGTAATCTCTTAGCACTCTCTGAATAATATAATGCCATAACAAGGAATGTGTCACCCTTCTATATTCAATAGAAAGTCTAGTATAGCACAGTACTTGCTTGTTGTTTGGGAGTTTTTTTGCCCCCACTTGCTTTTAGCCCTTCTGTCCTGTCAGGTCTTACGTGTTATGGGCCTTATCATCTTAAGTGTGATCTATTAGGACTGAATGGTGAAAAACAGTATTTGTGTGTAGTTAAACAGTTATTAATTGGTATGTGCTCTTGGTAAGTAATGTTTGACAAGTGTTAAACTGTGGTTTGACCAACTCTCTAGACTAGGGTGGCAATCAAGGGAAGCAGCTCTATTGCAGCCCATTCTTCTGCTGCTCTGTATGTGCAGTAGCATGAGTGAATAGATGATGAATTGAAGGGAATTAATTCATCTGAGAACTGTCCTTCCTTCCCTATTGCAAAACTGTCGTTCAGGTGGAGTAGTTTTACAACATAGTTGAATTATATGTGCTCTCCAAACACCACCATCTGCATGAAGTTGTGAGAAAGATTGGAGACTCCAAGACAAGATTGTATCTGCTGGCAGCAGTGGCAGCTGAAGGTGGTCTGCCAGTCAAGAGTCTCAAGGTTGGTTTCTTGGTACAGTCTGCATGTGGGTGAACCAGGGTTTTAATTTTTGATCTCTTCTGAAGCAGAACAAATGCTACTTAGTTTTCTACAGTACTAAATCAGCTGAGATGATTTAAACAGCCTTTGCAATAGTTTTAATGAACCCTGACTTGAAGCTCTTGTTTTGAAATTCATGTATGGTCTGTGCTATTAACTCAGGAAAGATGACTTCTTAAACTGCAGAGGCCAGATTCATACAAGAATCTTCGGATATATACTTTGTACAAAATTTTAAAAACATCTTTCACCTTGATATATAGCATTAAGTTCTGTGGATTTTGATTTTTTTATTTTCACAACAGCATCTCTTACCAAGTATTCTGTTTAGTCATTTGAGCTAGTGGTTGTGCTTTTCTTCCATAAACTCCCACACTAACTGAAATTGGTAAAACCAAGTGTCTCAAAGTTTTCTCCAAATTGTTAAAATACTCTCTGTGGTATAATGCATACAAATCTGATGGGATATGTGTGTTCTTCTGCTAGCTTAAATGCTGATAGAACTGGGAGTTCTGATAGTTGTGCAAAGTAGGACAGATAGCATAAAAGCATTATTTACGTCTTAATGCAACAGCAGCTTTCCTAGCTATCAAATTAAAAGTTTTCACTGGATTATTATTTTTGACAGTGAAAATAAAGAACTGAAGAGAATACAAACTATGAAAGTATTGGTTATTGGCCTGGGAGGGTAAGTATTGACTGGTTACATTTCCTGTAAATCTTAAGACTAATTGTTTCAAAAACTGTTTCTATTCAAGATAGATATTCTGATACGTACTTTCAAAACATTCTGTATATATGTATGTATACATAGGTAGATAAAAGTGGCTCTTAAGAAGTTGTCGCTGTCTCTTTCATAAATTTCAAATGCCACCTCTATTCCCTTGCCCCTCTTAAATTTATTCTATGAAAGCTGTTAGAACTTGCCACCAAATACATGGATGTAGGGAGTATTTAATGTGACTAAACTTCTTGGCTTTTAGATTGTATCTGTATTTTGGCTTACCATAGATATATTTATATATAAGTGAGTGTGTCTGTGCATACATCTGTGCGTGTGTATTTTACTGTGTTTTCTAATTCAGTGTAACAAATGGGGGGAAAACAACACTGGCAAAGAAGCTTCAGAAAATTCTTCCAAACTGTGACATAATCTGTCAGGATGACTTCTTTAAGGTAAAGGCATTGATAGAAGATCCGATAGAGGAAAGTAAGCTGTAGATTGAGTTTTGGTATCATTTGTTTTCCTCTTTTAAGTTCTGCTATTGATAAACTTTTTTAAATGCATGCTGCTTTTATCATGTTAACACTAAGTGAAAGAAAAATAGAACAAGATTGTCAAAAATTCTGTCTGTACTCAACAAAAAAGAAGTTTGCTGTATTCTTTGGTACAAAGAAGAGATGTTCTTT
Organism: Eudromia elegans; assembly: GCA_003342815.1. Taxonomy (NCBI): domain Eukaryota; kingdom Metazoa; phylum Chordata; class Aves; order Tinamiformes; family Tinamidae; genus Eudromia; species Eudromia elegans. The sequence continues at coordinate 1,279,847 of PTEX01000087.1, read as the reverse complement.
GTATTTTGGGTGCATTTTACAAGGTATTCTGTGCTCATGAAGCTAATGATATTTTTGTCTTAATCCTACATAGAGGAAGCCATGCAGACATATAGTTCTGTTTTTTCCAAATTAAAAAAGTAATCTTTGAATTAACATTGGAGTTACTAAAGAGGACAAAGTCATTCTTGAGAAAATAAAGTTTGAATGTATTTCAAACATATAGAGATATTATTTGAAGACTCTATTGTTCAAGAGCAAAGAAAGTATCATCTATTTTCATGGCTGTATACAGCAGTTGAGTTTTGAACACAAATTTTGTTGTTTACAGTACAGTGATACCATAAATCATATGTTTGTAATTTAAGAGAACGTATCTACGAAAATGTTTATAAAAGCAGCCTGGAAAATGTTTGTTGTTTTTCTCTCTCCAGCCAGAATCTGAAGTAGAGACAGATCAACGAGGATTTAAGCTATATGATGGTCAGTAGCTTTCATATTTTTATATTTTTGAAAGTGAACTTTGTACTGAAATGTCTGCTGTGTAGAAATTTAGTGCTTCTTCCCCCTCTTCCCTTCTGCTCAGAGCACATTAGTGAGCAAATTATTGTTTTAAGGAGATCCATTAGTCAGTTTCTCTGTGTTCACCAATATGTAAACAAAAAATAGCTGAAGCTAGTAATTCTCTTTTATTTTTTTTTTCCCTTTTTAATCTTTTCTTCTTGAGTTTTAATCTGGCACGATGGCAAGTGGCACTGTTCTGCTGAAAGTCTCTTGCCTTGCAGCATTGGCTGGCATAAGCTTAATATCACTTTCTGGGCAGTGATAGATAGTTTTCACTGGGAAAATGAACTCAAAGGATGTCATGACCTCTGAGTCTCTTTCATGATCGCATCCCAAGTGAGTTAAAATTTGGGTCCAATTTTGACACTTTATCTTGTGCCAGATATTGCATGGCGACCCAACATTCTCAAGTTCATAGCTGATACTTGCCCAGCATGATAATTTCATCTTTTAAACATGGTCTGCTTTAGGTCATACAGGTCTGCTTTAGGTCAATACTTTAGTTAAGTAATAGCTATGAACAGTTTATTATCTAATCTATTCCCATACTTGGAGATCACAAAATGCATAATTCAGTGTTTACCTGATGTGTTCTGTTTCTGTCTGTAGACAGTCATGTAAAAGTGTTACTGACCTGATTGATATTCTATACTCTTTCCATCCAGTCTGCTTCTCTCCACCTCCCAAATAAGCCAAATCTGGTATAAACACAAAGCAAAAAAAAAATCAAACTCTGATTAAGTTACAGCTTACAGAATGGAGAAAGTTTTGGGAGCAAGCAAGTTTTTACAAGTTTCACAGAACTGGAAAGCACACTCATAACTTTCATGACTTAGAGAAAGACGGGGATGAGAGTTCCCATGCTATTTGGTGTTGCGTGGTTCAGAGAGCCAGCATCCACCTGAAATAAACAAATCTTGGGGAAAGCTTTAGTTTCAAGCTGTCATTGTTGCAAACAAGGAACAGCTTGAAAAATTTGTATGTGAGATATTTTGGGCGTAATCTCGTTCCTGTTCATTAGTGCTTATAGTTAGATTATTTGTCTTTTACTTATAGAGGAGTAAGGAAGGGTGCTTTAATTCTTCTCTTAGAAATGCCTGTGTTTTTGGTTTCATTTAGTCCTTGATGCCCTCTATATGGATGAAATGGTGAAAAGTATTCGCAGTAGGATGAACAACCCAGCATGCTCCTGTGTCTTGACTGAAGAAACGCAGACTACATGTACCAACCCGAAAAATACAAAAGATGTTTATATTTTGATTGTGGAAGGCTTTCTTTTGTATAATTATGAGTAAGCAGTATTAAATAACCTGATCTATTAAAAGCTTCCCTACAAGGGAAAAGAGAACTGAATATGTTGTTGTCTTAGGCCACTTAATGAACTATGGGATAGAAGATATTTTCTGACCCTTCCTTATGAAGAGTGCAAAAGGAGGAGGAGGTAAGATTAGTTGTTACTCACCAAGGATCGCCCTATCACCTAGCATGGATTGGTTTGTTTGTGCTAGATTTTCTTCAGTTCTTAGCAAATAAAAGCTAGTAAGATCAGTTGTGCTGTGATTCACAGGGAAGCTTATGTAGCTGATTTAACAAGCATTAACAAATATTTCTGTGATTTAGATCATAAGGTTATTTAAAATGTGAAATGCCTTAGAAATATTAAAGAGAGATTCCTTAGCTCAAAAAAAAAAAAAAATTTTTCTTGGATTGCATATTGCAGTTAAACTATGTTTAAAGGGAGAAACACTCCTAAAAACACACAGCAATCTTATCCTAGGGTGAATGCAGCTATGGGTAATTTATTTTAAAATAATAATATTCACGTGTGGTTTTAGAGTATATTTGATTTAGACTGTATGTTAGTTATATACTGTGTACTTGGTTTAAACTATTAAGCCAATGTCTGACTTGGTTCCAAATTGGCCTGATCACATCTTCATGAAATCCATATCTATGAAGCCAGAGACCGTTGGCTCAGTGAGGAAATTCTCCATTCATTTGGCTTTCATATTCACATGTGGCTGAGGTGTCTCACAGACTCCATTTTCTTAATTCCTGTCTCTGCTTGCCTTAAAGAAGTCTAGTGTCCAGGCTGGAAATACTAGATAAAATTGCTAGTTATCTAAAACCTGAAAAATCTGTATGCCTGATAAATAGGAAAAGAAATGCTTTGGTAATGCTTTTGATAAAGCTTCATTTACTAGAGAAAGATATTACAGAGATACATTCCTTTTACACATCCTAAACATGATTTGATTGGCCAAAACAAGTAATTAAGTAAGAGTTCATAATACTGATTTTATTATAGCAAAGAAGCTGCCCTTGCTCCAGCTCCAGTTAGGTAGCTTCTCTATTTGTATTTGGGTACATGCTCTAATTAAACCAGTTGACACAGGGGGATAAATGTCAAACTTGAATGGGAAAGCAAACATATTTTTGTGTAGCACCAGAGTCTATCAGCCAGCAGATACACCGGGGTACTTCGATGGACACGTGTGGCCTATGTATCTGAAATATAAAAATGAATTGGAAGAAAATTCAAGTAATGTTGGTATGCTATCCTTAATTTTAAACTTATAAAATGATTAAACATAAAATTTGGGAGGGTGGGTTTGTTTGTTGATTTGGTCTCCTACCAAAACTAACCTTCTTATATATATTTTTTTTTTATTATTTGTGGTGTTTGGTTAGTAGGTTTGGACCTTTTGGTTGCGTTCTCAAGTTGCTCTTTTTTTTAATAGAAATATTTATACACAGGTATTTTTATATAGGAGAGTTCTGAGGTAGTATCTGATGTATTGGACAAATTCTTCAAAAGAATTCTGCTGAAGTCCTGAAGATCTAAACTTAGGATACTTCCATGGTGCTTCTAGTACATGCTACAGTTGCCAGTTTTACATATGAAACGTCCAAGTTGGGTATATTGGTGGGGCTCTGCGATGTTCATGCTGTAAGAGTTCTTGGCATGGACAGATCCTGGATGTGGGGTCAGAGGGGAAAAAAGCATCACCAGTCTGCAGACCAGGAAGTTCCTTGTTGCACAGTGGGAACAAGACAGTAATATCCCTCTTTGCCTTGCTCAGTTAAACCCTAGAGCTGAGGCTTCCACTACGTAGGGCTCTTTCTGCTGAATTATTCCATCACTGCTGCCCAATGTTATGATCTCTACCTTTCTGGATATTTTTGGACCATAGTACTTATAAATGTGATCTTAACTGGAATAACCTTCCATTATGCTATTTACTGTTGTTTGTAACATTTAATTTGAATTCAGGACAGAACCAAAGGGACTACTGTTCTTGTCCTTTATTTTGTCCACCTCTCATGATTGCGTTCATATGACTACTGAAAATTTTCTTAATTACTACTACGGATAATTGGCACAGAACTCATGTGAAAACTTTTTTTTTTTTTCCCTCCAGTTTATTTGGATGGAACGAAACCACAGGAGGAACTTTTATCCCAGGTGTACAATGATATAGTACAGGAATTAACAAAGCAAAGAGAAGGAAGTAAGTAATTTTGTTGGAAATTGAATCTGCCTCTCCCATTCCCAGTTAAAAAGTGATCTTTCTATATGAGAACTGTGTGTAGTCATCTATCTGTGTGTAGATGTATCTGTGACTGTGTGTAGTCATCATATGTATGTAGTCATTATCCTGTCATCTATCTATATCCCACTGTCCTTACACATGTTTGTCTATTACTTCAAGTCATCCCAAGGTATAACCTTTTTAGTTAATTGAAATTGGATTTTCTTAAATAATAGGTGAATGTACTGCCAAAAAAGAAGTGGAGAAGCTCAGAGGAGAAGAGGGGAAGGAAGAGTAAAACATGACTGAAAGCACACCTATTCTGACATATTTGGGAGTGTTAATTTCTCCTAGTATACGATTGTAACATTTGCAAGAGAAATGCCACCTCAAGTGACATGTACTTTTTCTTTATTTTAGGTAAGCAAGGCACATCTTAATAACATAGAAAGCTTGGATTCTCTCTGATACAGAAAGAACCGAAAACTGAACACTACTGTATCTGGCAAGACCACTGGGCAGATGTTACCTGTATGTCCATAATACGAGTGCATACAATACAATTAGATTTCTAGTGACTATTAGCTCTGTAAGCCTCTCATATTGCTGAGTCGTATTGAAATGCCATATTTTTTAGAATTCGTTCTAACTGTAATACTCTGGCCAGTCTTTAGATCTGGTTGCATGCTTACATTTTTAAAGAATATTAACAAATATTTTCATAGAAAAAAAAACTATAAAGATGCAATTTTGATTATTAGAGATATTGAGAGATGGTTGTATGCAATTACAAATGACCATATAATAAGTGTAAAGGAAGAGTCCATGTACTGTTGTTAAAAAGCCATTAGTAATTTTAGGACTGTATAGTTAAGAGCTGGTACATTGCTTATTCAGTAACTGGATCTATTACTGATATAAGTGAATATATTTAGACTTGCTAATACTTACATGGTGTTTCTCAAGTCACTTGGATATTGCAGATTATTTGGAGCAGTTAGGAGCAGATATTAAAAAAAGGAAGAGAAATCAGGTTGTTGGAAAGATGTGAATAAGATGTTGATGAGAATGCAGATGCAACGATGATGAGGTTAAGTCATAAAGTTAAGTAATATGTCATGGAAAAATTGAAAAATGAGGATAAATGCATGCTTTAGGGAAGAAGATGGAAAAATAGTCTTAATTTTTAAAACTCATATTGAAGTTATATTAATGTATTTTAAAAGCAGGTATTCTAAATGTATGTTAAAACTTCTTACACGGTTTGAGTATATAAATTAATAAGTAGAATCAGCTTCAGTTATTGAATAAGAAGTAAATCAGCTCTTATTTTCTCTAAATGCCTTCTTGAATTTTTATCAGATTTTTAAAAACTTTTAAAACTGAAGTGTATACATTAAAAATAAGGGTAAACTACATATTATGCTTTGGCTGACTTGATCATGGTGATTGAAATGTAACAGTTTGTTATTAAAAAATAGGAGTAAAGCTATATTATAAAGAAGCAGTGAAAGGCCTGAAACAGATTACAGCCATGTAAAACTGTCTTGAAGACAAAGTACTTCCAAATGCTAATTTGTATAATTATTTTGTAATAAAAAAATTTGCATTTGTTCAAATGCATTGATGTACTTTTTGACCTAAGACTGTGTTTTTCTTTCTGTTTAGCTTTGGAAAAGGTACAACTGAGGGAGAATGGCAGATATATGGACAGTTGTCCCTCCTTCTGTCTCTACAAAGAATTTGCAGGCCTTGGGTACTTTCTTAAATAAAGAAATATATGAGTGCAATTTCAACAGACTTGGTATTTCCAGAGGATGCTTTTGTGAAATGAAAAGGATAGGACGCAAAGCATAAGGCTTGCTGGGCATTTTTCAGAAAGAGGAAGAAATTTAGTATCAGCAGGCCCCAAGTGGTCTTGCTCAGCAAATTTCATCGCTTTCACAATTTGTCTGACAGTAAGCCAGTGGCAAGGAACTTCCTGAGTTTTGTGAGATCGTCTCTAACATGAGTGATAGAGCTTCAGTAAAGATTTATGCATTTGTGAAAAAATATTTGAAACCATTTCTCTAGATGTGCGTGGTACTAAAATTGAAATTGGAAATCACAGTTCAGGGCAGTTATCACTGATGGTTCTCTGAAGCCATTCGCACAGTGTGCAGCAGCAATCAAAATGCTGCACTTCTTATGGAAGATAATGGAGAGTAAAATAGGCGGTACTGCCGTGCTGCTGAATGAGACCAGTGCATTCAGGTTTTCAGTATTGGACACTTCTGAAAGGAGGACATACTGGAAGTAAGAGAAGGGCAGCTGCTTTGTGAGGAATAATAATAATAATCAAAATCATGAAAGCAGTAAGTCAAATGGATGCAGAACTACTATTTACTCTTCCATTTTTTCCAACAAGCATGCCAATTCACAAAGCTGACAGCAAGCTTCTGGAATTGTTTAAAGGGGGCTCGGAAGGTCATAAACAACAGGCCTTAAGTTGTAGTAAAATAAACAGGCAGGAGGAACCTTTCTCAAAGAGCCCGCAAGAAGTGGCCCAGCTTACACACTGTGTCTAACCTGCATGTCCTCTTGCCAGTGCTACCACAGCTCACTTTGGTGGAAACGGCAATGAACTCTCCTCAGTCTTGCTCAGAAAGAAACTACTTCAGGTGCTGCCATCAAAGTTCACAGGCCTACCCTGTGGCGCTTGCTTCTTCCTGAGACTGGTGTGCTGGTAAACTGCTTTGAAGACAAGACCACCAATGCGGAAATCCAATCTGGTCCTGGCTGCTTGCCTCCTGTTCTTTCACAGCCATCTGTCTTTTGTCTTGGCGCTAAAGCAGCGAGGCAGAGCTGCAGCACAGGAACCTGTGGTAAAGAGAGGATTTTTGACTGCAGTGCCACATTCTTCTCTGCAACTGCACACTGCGGTAGCTGAGGGAACACATCTGCCCCATGTTTCTAAGCATATGGGTTGCTGTTGCAGTGCAGAGGTCTGGTGTGAGTAAAATGGCTGGTATACAGGAAGCAGACAAGTGCAGGGACAGGATTAGTTCTAAGAAAGTGATTTCTTCATCATTATGGTGAAAGAACATGATGATGTAATAATCATTTATGTAGCTGGAACAAGCAATTTAATGCACAATACTATACTGAGCTTTCTAATCTTCAGATGTAATTGTGGAAACTAAAATTCCTAACTCTGAACACCACTGCTGTTTGCTCAACGTTGATTTCATCACATACGCTGCTTTGTAGCCTGCGTAACCACTTCATGCCCTATTGGGACCAACTGCCCTTCTCTCCATCCCGCTGCGAATCATGTCTGGGTGTTCTTTCTCCTGCACAGCCCCCTAGCACCCGCATACCAGAAAAGCCATTATTCCTGCTGGCCTTTTGGCGGAGGGGTGGATTGACCCCCTCTGGCGTGGGCTAGCTGTCCCACAGCCATCTGAACGGCGCCTTGTGCACTCTGTGTGAGGATGTTCGCTCAGACACGTTTTGCAGGGACGAGGTGAAGCTCTTGACCGCCTGGAGACTCCAAGGGCCAGGTGGTGCTTGTGGGGGCAGCGCGGGAGGAGCCGTGACTCACGCACCGCTCTTGGCGCTGCTTAGCTAGCAGCCTGCCTTCCCCCTGTGGTCAGGTCTCAAGCTTGCTTGCAGGAAGTGGAGTTTGGCTTTAGCCCAGCACTTAATCGTTTTCTCCAGGGCTCCCTTGGCAGTTTCTTCCTTGTCAGGACTGAACACCTTACTGCGACTTGCGCCAAGTGAGGCTCAGTTAGACATTAGGAACATTTTCCACACGGCCACACGGAAAAGGAGGTGGGCCCTTGGAGGAGGCTGCCCAGCGCAGCAGTGGAGTCCGAGTCCCCGTCCCGTTCCTAGCAGTGTTCAGGGAACGTGCAGATGAAGCGCTTAGGGACATGGTTTAGCAGGTGGCATGTTGAGGGCTTACAGTCAGACTCCACCATCTTGAAGTTTCCAACCATAATTATTCCACAATCCTACAGGCTGTGATTCCATTGCGTGGCTGCTGCAGGACTGGATCAGCACCTCACCAGCAGCAAAAGCGAACAGGAGCTGCGGTTTTAGCGGCCCCTCTCCGAACGCTCTTGCTGCAGTGGAGCTTGTGGCTGTTTCCCCAGGCGCACCCGCAGGCGCGCGCGCCCCGCGGACAAGCCCTGCAGTGCTCCCGCCGCAGCCGCTCCCCAGGCCCCCGATGCCCGCGCTACTGCGCTTGCGCCGCGAGCCGCCTCCTCCCTCTTCTCGCGAGAGCGGGCCCGACGCGGTCCCGGAAGTGGTGTGGCGCGGCGGCGGTTGGGGCGGGGCGTGCGGCCGTTGTGTCCGTTGAGGCCGGTGTGTCGGCAATGTCGGCCGCGTGCGCCGTGTCCCGCAAAGCGCAGCCGCCGCTGCGGCCCCCCGGCGAGAGGGACCCGCCGGCCAAGGCCATGCGTAGGGCGCTGCGGCGCGGCCGCGAGGAGGAGGAGGAGCAGGAGGAGCGGGAGCAGCTGCCCCCAGGAGAGCGGGAGGTGGCGGCGGAGCCGGCCGCGCTGAGCGACGCGCGGCGGCAGCTGCAGGAGCCCCGGGCGGTGGCCGCGGCGCAGGTGGAGACGGAGGAGGAGAGGCTGGAGCGGGAGCATTTCCGCAGGATCATCAACGCCTTCCGATACTATGGGTAACCGAGCCCTGCCGGGTGCGGCGCCCCTGCAATCGCAAAGAGACGGGGAACAACAAAGGAAGTACCCCCTAAACCTCCATATGCCAGGCCCGCTTTCCTGTAGTGCGAGGATAGACGTGGGTTTTTTTTAGATAAAACTGTTTGAAAATTGGTGTTGGAGAGCGGAGGTAGTTTGCACTTGCAAAAAAATGCAAATGATGTTTCCCTTCCTCTGGGCTGCTTGGAGTAATTTTGAAAAGGCAGGTTAATTTGCAGAAGAAGTGGGGCCTATCAGTAGCGCTTATGGATGTGCTTTTGTTACAGTTTTAGCAGTGTAGTCGTTTGCTGAGTGATAAACGTGATTCATGACCTTTTAGGAAGAAGATAAGTGAGAGGGAGAAAAAGTCCTCACTTGCCAAAAGACTTGATAGATTGAAATAAGATAGTGCTTCAGATTGAACTTAGGCATGGCTGGAAGAGGTTCAGCTCTTTTTTGGCAAATAGTTTTCTATTATATCCTAAGTCTGTTTCACAAACCTAACATAGTTTCACTACATATTTTTATATTTTGGTTGACAGTGCTCAAATAATGCAGTTTGCCATGCACTCACCCCGCTTTGGAAATGTAAGACATGCTTATCCATAACAGTGAAATGATGGGTTTCTGGATGAATGGGTGACACAGCCTTTTTAGCTGTTTGCTTAGTGATGTTGTATTAAGGCAGTTTGTGTTTGGAATATTTGTTTTTGTTCTTCCTTTTGTTTTCCAGCACTATGCTGTTTGAACAGGAGATTCAAATATAGGATGGCCTGATGACCCTTCCAAGCTGAATTCTGTAATTCACCTTGGTCATAGCAAAGTCTATGTTGATCATAATATATGAATAGTCATTAGGGCTGTCTATGAAATAATTTTAAACTCTGTCATGAAAACCTTTGAAACTTGTGTCGTTGCCAGTTTCAAGCTCAGTAGTGATTCAGTGCTTTCAAATACTTTAATTTTAGTAATGGAGCTAGAATTCAGCTGCTTGATTTGGGTTTAGTATGGATTGTTAGTTTCTTTTTCTTTTTTTTCCTTCCATGTTTGTTTGTACTGGAATGTCATTTAAAAAATAGTGGAGCTATTACAATAAACATGTTTTCTTTTCCTTGGCGGCATGTTTATCTTACAGGAGAACATGTAACTGGTTGAATTTGTAGGTTGAGGTTGCAGTCAGATTTGCAGCAGTTGCATCTTACCACATCTGGTTGCAACTTTTCACTACTGTGCTTACATGGTATACTGATATAAGAGTTATAGAAAATGCAGTATGATTTGAGCTGGTAAAATGCCTGCAGTGTCCAAAAGGGGCAGTATCCCCAGCTACTCCTGGTTTTGTAGCCTCTCCCTTTCTAGTCGCTTTGACCTTGTGCTCAGCCAACTTAACTGCTAAGCTAGCAAAGAAAAGAAAAAAAAAATAGCAAAAATTCAAAGCTTGAATAGCTTTCTGTCAGTTTAATGAGTCAGATTAGGTTTATAGCAAACCTGGTGAGTCCCAGAACTGTACTCACAGAGGAAAGGGAAAAGAAGAAGAAAGAAGACTTTCTCCAGAAGTAGCTTCGCACCTTCTCCTCTATGGAACTGTCCTTTTGAGGAAAGGAACAAGTTATTTTTAGCTTGGATCAGTTACACGAGAAGATTCATAACCCTATATTTCCACTGTATAGCCCCCTATGGCAGTTGTCAGAGATTACCACAACATTGAACTCTTTCATTCCATTAAAATTGGATTTAAGAAACTATTTTTATGGATTTTTGGCTTGTTTTTTATTGAATTATTTTGTATATCGATGTATTAGAGGTAATGATCACCTGTCCTGGAAATGTGTGACTGTTGATGGAGTAATGGGAGGTAAAAACAGTACTTAAATTGCAGCATATTGTTTCACATTACCACTTTAACTAGAGTTTAAGATAATCCTTTTTTCTCGGGTTTGTTTTCTAGTAGGAAATTATGAAATCCCGAGTTTGGTTCAAGAACTGGATTGTTGCAGTAGCTTTGGGTGGGTTATTTGTTTTTATTTGTTGTGTGTGTTGTTGCTCATTATCTAAAGACTGTAATTTTTGTCCTTTCTAGAATTAATATGCATGAACGGGTGAACAGAACAGAGAGGCAGTTTAGGTCTCTTCCACCTAACCAACAGAGTCTTCTCCCTCAATTCCTTCCTCACCTTGACAAGATTCGGAAGTGCATTGATCACAATCAGCAGATACTACAGACCATTGTGAAGGACTGCGTTCATATGTTTGAAAACAAAGAATACGGAGAAGATGTATGTGCAAGCTTTTTTTCATATTCCGTTATGCTTTGAGATATTCTGCCTTTGTTTTTCACACATTTTGTTCTTCATTTTTTCCTTTTGCCCTTACTTCTTCTCATTTATAAATTCCAGTTTGCTTATATTTTCTCTAATTTTCACACCTTGTAGAGATGATTAAGAAAACATGTTTTTAGGCCCTCTAATTACTATTACGAAAACTAATAGAATATCTATGGCAAGTGTCAATCACATTGCGTAAAACTTTTTTTTTTAACTCTAGAGTTCTAGTTCTTCCCTGATTATGCTTTAATCTTATTTTTCCAATTTTCTATCTGAGCCATAATACTCCCTACCTTTTTATTGTATGTTTAATGTTATTATATATAGTTTATTAATGTGTTTATTTTGCACTACTGTTCATTTCCTTTTAAGTGTGGCATTCCTATCTCAAAAAAAAAATTGAGATCAAACTTCAAAATATTGACAGAAATGGAAGGTGAAGTCTGTTTTCGATATCCGCAGGACAAGTACAGTTCTGGGAAGCTCCAGTGTGAGCTCTCCTGGGCTGTTGCAGTAGTAACACTGATAGACCTCCTTCTCGGGGTGGGAGGTTCTGTCTCTCTATTAGTTAATAAAAAACTAAAACTCCTGCCAACCCTAAAAGCGTAACTTCTTATCTATTCCTACTTTTTTGTTTTCTGAAACTAAAGATACTTATCTTGACTAATCTCTGTAATCTGTTTTTTTTTTTTTTCTTCCTTTTTTTTTTTCACTTTCCTCAGGGAAGAGGGAAGATTATACCAGCATCAACATTTGACATGGATAAATTAAAGTCTACTTTGAAACAATTTGTAAGAGACTGGAGTGAAGAGGGCAAAGTTGAAAGAGATTCTTGCTACCAGCCAATCATTAGTGAAATTGTAAAGAACTTTCCAAAAGAGAGATGGTAAATTGAGTTTTAAGATACAATCTTATGTGGGCATGCACTGTTGTATAAAGATTACAAAGTTTTTAGAAAGTAAAAAAAAGGTTGGATATAGTAATAATCGTTGTGAATATTGTGGAGTTTATTGTTTAATCAAGAAAGTTTATTTTTATAGTGTGGATAACAGCAGAATCATAAACTTCACGTGTATTAAGAGAAGCATAAGTATTTGTTTTCTGTGGCTTGATATAATGGTCTTACTGATAATTTTTAATGTAACAGTATTCAGAAGGCTGTGGCGTAAAACCAGTGGTGCTCAGTGAGGAGAGGTTTGCAGCTTAGCTGCTACTCGGGTGCCTGTGCTTCAGATTAGAGAAATGCTGCAATGACAGCAGTAGATGTATCTTGGTGTAAAGGGGAGGAAAGAAGACTGCTCATTTTCGCTGTTATAGTTTTATTGCCCTTTTGGTTTATCCTGTAGATGCTTAGCTTTAGAATGGGTTTCAGGCAGGTGTTACAATGCAAGTCTTAGAAAAACTTTTTCATTAAAATTATTGTGCATATTTTTATTGTTGCACCGGCTTACTAAGAAGCACCACCAAAATAATCAGTTCATAGGTCTTTCATGTGCTTCAAGCAGAAGTATACTGGTAGAATCTGAGGAATATTGATATATTGAAGAAATTATTACTTCATGAATTCTGTTGTTGGTGATGCTGCCCAGTTGTCCTGAAGTATCTTCCAATTTAAACAGTACTGTATTTATTTTAATGTCACTTTTGAACTTTGTTCTCTTAGCATTTCAGAGTTTAGGTTAGATATGGCTGGAAGTGGCCATGAAGTACTTTCTTTCTCTATTATTAACCATGTACCTGTACCAATTTACAAATAATTTCTAATTTATTCTCTTAAGAAATTTAATTTGAAAATGAATATTCTATGGTACACTGAAAATATAACTTATACATCTTCAGATCTCGCCCTAGGAGCTATCTTAGAGGAAAAATAATACAAAGTTTTGTATTTCTGAGGATTACAGTTTACATGTAAACATTTTGCTGGCAACCTCTTAAATGACATGAGATTGAACACAGTTTTACCAAAAAAGATGAAGTTTGATCAAATTTCAGCCTTGTGGAAATTCTTCTTAGTTCTTAGTTTATAGATAAGCAATACCAGTTTGTTGCAAAACTGATACATGACTTTCTGTTTGAAGGCCAAACAAGTTGGATAAATACTGGAGAAAATTTTTGTTCTTCAGGTGTGTTATTAAACTCTATATATTTAGTACCCTAGGAAAAAAATTATAGAAGATAATCATAAGCCTTTTTACATATAACCCCAGCTGAGAGCAACAGTTTGTGAATACACGCACCTTTAAAACTGGAAATGGTAGAGCAGCATGTCATACAAAATACTTTTTACAACATTTTTATTTTTATATTCACTAAGTCCTTAGTTTATAAGATTTTTTTTTAATAAAGGTCAAATCACTGTTCTGAATGCCCAACTTAAATATCTGAAAGTAAAAAAAGTAATATAAATATTGTAACTGTAGATACTACACAGCTACAGCTGCTTACAGCTTAAGAAACAAAGGTGTGAAAGTGAACACGAAAGATGTTGTCCCAGAATGAGTTCAGAAGATTCGGAGAGGTCCGAATCTACCTAGTGTCTCCTAGTCTAATTATCTTAGTGTAGTTTCTCTTCCTCTGCAGTTCTCTTAGGAGAAGATTGCATTTTTTTTTTCCCAAATAGAGGCATTGTTTGTAGCTAGCTTTTTGTCATGTTACTGAATTAGCGTAATGTATTTTATCCTAACTAAAAACGAAGCTGCAATGACCAAATTAGCTGCAGAGGATGCAAAATAATAATATCAAATACTTATTCATCTTTAGCACATTGTTTGAAATAAACAGTAACAAGAAAGTAGTTCATTCTGTAAGCATCTTCACTTCATTTTCCTAAGGCAGAAATACCGCAAAGTGGCTTAGTCATGCTTTAACTGCACTTGAATTTTTAGTAGATTTTCAGTATGCATAAAACTCTAGAGGAGATAAAAATTTAATTCAGTACTACAAGTTACATGATGTGCCTCTCCTACAGATATATCGGAGAGGTAATAGACATGGGAGTAATCTGTTAAATCTTAAAATGGCAGTTCATTTTTTTTGTGTGCTAGTCAGACTCGGCCAGTGCGAGACTGGTTCCGTCCCTTTTATGATGACTGTGAAGTGTCAGGTGCACTTTTTTTTTTAACCTCTTTCTATCTATGTTAAACTTTGCTATGATTTTGTGTCTCTGCTTGATGAAATGTTTGCATTTTAAAAGTGTGTACTGCATACATATCTGTCTAACCTATTTAAAAGTTTAATATTTAAGCTTCTTACGGAGCTACTGTAGCACTTGTTTCCTATTTATATTTTTTTAGATATTGTCCTCAGCTTATGCTGTATGCCAGGATTTTCCTACTTCAGTGTTACTGTTATCTTGTCAGAAGGCAAGAAGCACAGCAGTTCAGAAGTATGTGTCCCCTCTAAGTGTTCTAGGGATTATAGTCTGTGTCATCTCAGCTCTGTGAAAGAGGCAACTTGTCTGGCAGTTCCTTTATTTTAAAGTTTTACTAGATACCACTTGCTTCAATTTGAAGGAATGAATAGGGCCTAGCCTGATCACAATGAAATTATTTTGACTCTAAAGTATGCAGTGAGTAGAAAGTGTCTTTTTTCTTCAGAGGAGTGGCCAGCGGTGAGTGGTCATGTAGGAAAGTGGCCTGTGGTTGAAATCTCAAAGTCCCCCTGTGCATTTCTTTATAGTTCTCTGTAGTAGTCTGAAGTGTCATGCACTGCTGAAATTCTTACAGAAAAAGTGTGGGGTTTAGCATCTAGTTGTGAAAACAGGTTTACTTAAGATGTATTTTGCATTAAAAGAGATGGGAGAATACATACTCTAAATGTAAATTTGTCAGTACAGGTAAACCTGTATATTCTTAATGGCTTCATAAGAATTGTATATTTTATTGTAGCTGCTAGTTAGCATAATTCCTGTTTCTTCTTTTTCTCTGCATTGGTGTAATGAAAAAGTAATAAGAAAATTTGTGGGGAAAAATCCACAGGCATGGTATTTCAGTCAACATAGACATTAAAAAAGATGGTCTGCTTTTAGAGGTCTTAAGTCACAATCTAAAACTATCCAGTTTGCTGCTGTTAAAGCTGCATGCGTGCTGATATTGTATTGCAGTTTTCTAGTATATCAACCTACTGTGGATATGCAAAGTAGGAAAAGAGGTATTAAATGCGCTGTTATGCTTGCAGTTTTGGCATACCAAACCAGCAACAGTGGAAAATAGCTGTAAATAAAGAGTCTAGTGAGTAGGTCCTACTGTTATCTCGTGTTTTGATCCAGTTTCTTGGCAAGACTCATGCAAAAGTAAATGCAAAGGCTGTTTCTGCTCCATTCCTCTTCAGAAATCTTATTCATCTTTTTTTTCCTTTTCTTTTTGTTCTGTTTCTGTAAGCATTGAATCTGTTAATAGGATCATTAAAGTGTTTGAAGTTACATGAGATTAAAGTCTTTCTGAAGAAGCAATGGATTCACCGCATTATTCAATTTGGAATTTCTAGAATTGTCCACTGTCTTGACCAAGTCTTCTAAATTCCTTTGGTCTGAATGAGTGTTAGAACTGTCTTCTGTGGTAGAAAATAGTAAGACACAGTTTCTTTCTTCTATTACTGTATTGCTTATCTGAAAGGATATGAAGATCTAAATCTACATCCAAAAGGAATCAATGAGATGTTCAATCTTAAAGTTAATTAACACCATTACATGACCAAGTTCTGTAAATGTAGGTGTTTTCTCTGATATTTTCCTTTTTTCATTAATTTGTCCTATAGAACAGCTACCTCCTCCCCTTTCACACAAATTCTTTCCCTTCTGTGTTCAGATAATTATCTTCAGAAATACTACTTTTCAAAAGCATGCTGTTATGTATATTTATTAAATTAACTCACAGGTGTTTAGCTTTTGAAGATACTCAGAAAGAGGGACGGAGTTCACCCTTGTTGGTTTTTCATATATGAATTTATAAAGTTTTGTTCAGGATGAAAAGTGGAGAATATTAATATATGGCATAATAGGTAGTATTGGAGAGTATTAAAATATGTAAGTACTTAACATTTTTCATATGTATGTAGCTTTGGGTGGTTCCACTTGGCTGTATGGGTAAGACCAGAGACCAGATTCCTGTGAATAGCCTTTTCCTTTTTGTCAGCATCTATTACATGTTGCCATGGCAAGGAGTATAGAGGTCTAAATGTTAATAAACACTTAGCTGTGAGATTAGAATTCTTTACTTCTATATCTTGCATGCTTACAAATTGATCATTTAGTTAGAATTTATTTTGTTATTTGGCATAGTTCCTTGTTGGATTATGCATCTTTTCACTTTGGTATGGAGGTGTTTTTGTTTTGAGAGTGAAGATTCCCATTTGTGTGTGTCCTGTGTATGAAATTCTTGTATGCTACCTGAAATGAAAATGCCTACTCTGTCAGATTAGATTGTACAGTGATGCAAGCATAATGGTTACTTAGAATATGTGTATATTTCTTCTGTCTGGGAGAAGAGAATATTTTTTGAGATTCTTTTTTTCTTGTTGGACTTGGAAGCTGGTATAAGTTAATACATAGCTTCTTGCAACTTATGTGTGTTATGTGTATGTGTGGTATCTCATACCAGAGCAAGTCTTTTGAGAAACACTGAGTGTTGGGCATGTTCTGAACATATTCTGCAGCAAGTTGTCCAGCCATTTATCACAGTAATTCAAGAACCTGGATATAAGCAAGTTATAACAAGCATTTCTCATTGGTAATTTTAGCATTGCCATAAGGGCAGTGGGGAAGAGCACTGGTTGTGAGGAGATTCTGTGTCCTGTAGAAAGAAATGCAGAGTCTCTGAACCTACCTCTGAATGTTAAACAGCAAGTCATGCCTGAAGCATTAGTGTTAGTTAGGAATGACAAATATATAAAGATTATTTGGATACTGAGCAGTCTCAGTGAGGACAAAGAAGCACTGAGAATCTTAGTGCAGGGCAGTTCTTGTTTTCAGCATTCAAATTGAAGTATTTCCAATATTTTAATATTTTCAAACACTGAGAGCCTTTGGTTTCTCAGCTCAGCTGGCAAATTGCTCTTGGTCAAATGACTTTGAGGGTCCATGCAAAGGTTTACTTGCTGATAAAAACAGAAGCAGTGCCTTAGAACATCTCCATCACTTGAAGCAGTTAGCAGTGCTTGTAAGAGATCTCCAGCAGTTTTTAACCCTTTGCCACCATTGTGCATCTCTTATGGTAAAAGGAGATTTAAATAGAGTGTGGAGAATGGAATATAACACTCTCACATTGTTGACTCTTCACAGTATCTTATGCCTGTGATGTTAAATATCCCATTTTCAGAAAAGGAAGGAGGATAAAGTAGTATAAATGTGCTTCAGAAGAGTTCAGTTAGACTGCTCCTTCTATCTAGTGTGAGTAGGGTTTCAGACCTCTGAAGGTGAGCCAAAGATAGGTTTGTCTAAATCCCTTAGTAACTGAACACTGACAGGCATTTTCCGGAAATCTTGATGTCTAGCTATGGGAGGTAAAGGGAGCAAACTGCTGCACTGGATATTGCTTTAGGAAACTAAGTGTTCCTTATGTAATTGAGTGAAATAAATTGCCTAGTTGCTGAAAATATAACTATAGTTTTTATAGTCTGTATTATTCATTATCAGCTTATAGATATTTTGTCTGCTGTGTGTTTATGATATCAAAATACTTGTTATTTCTTACCAATATGGAGTAAGAACTGCATTTCTGATTTCTAGAATATTTATGGGCTATTAGTGGGCATCTAAGGAGTAAGTGGTGATTGCGATCATGTTCTTGCTTTCTGCAAATCTCTCCAACTTTTAGATATTAGATCTTAGAAAAATAAGATACTAGATATCTAAGATATTAGAAAAAATATTTTGTTAATGATGCACTGTACGCTGATTGCATAGTTCTAAGTACATTTATTCTGTGCACATGTTCTCTTGATAAGTCTTTTATTGTGATTTTTTTTTAATAGACAATTAACTATTCTGAATAAAACTGACTTAGTTTGCTTTTTAAAAATATTAGGAAGTACATTATAACATCTAAGTGTATGGGGGAAAATGTTTGACTGGACCTCTACATTTTGTTAAGAGGTATCAGATAAAAACTTAACTATTATTTTTGTTTTGTTTGCAGGGATTTCTCCAAAGTTAATATCCTGGTACCTGGTGCTGGGCTAGGTAGATTGGCGTGGGAAATAGCTATGCTCGGTTATGCTTGCCAAGGAAATGAATGGAGCCTCTTTATGCTCTTTTCTTCTAACTTTGTACTCAACAGGTACATAGCTTATGTTTTACTTTCTGGTTGACACCTACAGGGAGGCAAAATTATTAATGAGAAAAACTTGCATAAATAAAAAGCAACAACAATAGATTTATAAGTCCTAACAAAGGTAATGAGTTTATAGAACTTTTCTTCTTCCAAAAAATGTAAGTGGAATAATTGAAAGGGGGGAGCATTATAAGTCTGTAAAAATGGAATAATTGGAAGGGGGGGGAGCATTATGAGTTTTATGGGTAAGTTATTAAGTTTATGGTAGCAAACGTATTTTCAGTTATGAGACTTAAGTTGACAGGACTCTACCACAGTTTTCCTGCATAATCTTGAATAAATTTTATTTTTATTTCAAATCTATTTATATAAAATGCACGCCTACCTCACTGGTGTCAAAGATGGATTAATATATGCAGATACTTAATGGTGGTGATAACCAGCAGAGGAAACCTATTAATGCTTCATTCCAAATTAAAATTTAAAGCACTGTTTCTGTGTAGAAAACGGGCAACCGAACATGCTACACCACTTCTTAAAGCAAGTCTTGTCACTGAGTAACATGTAAAATTATAAAATTTAGTTCTACGTCTTGGGCACTAAACTTGAATGCAAAATAATGCTGTAAATTTAACTGAATAGGTTTGTAGCAATATTTATGTGCTTGATATTATCACTTTTTAACCAAATTAAAAAAAAAGATAATTTGCAGGTTCCCTCATTCTTCAATCTGAAATAAGTCCTTTGTGGAAACGCTTAAAATAATGACATGTACACTGTTTTCGGGGTGCATTGCAGCATGTTTCGCTCATGCTAGGCATGGGACTTCGAAGGTGATTTCAAATCTATTATTACTTAAAATTCTAATACAGAACCATGGGAAATACTGTTTTTCATGGCTGCTGTGCTTAGTATCCTGAAAAAAAAAATGTGGTTGAGATTGTTTTGCTCTGTTTTCTTACATCATTCGTAAGTGACTGTCATCTGGTGGTGAAACAGCATGTTACAGTTGAGCTGATCTAATGCCTTATAACTACAGAGAGGAGGACAAGGTCATGTTCTTATCCCTAACTACACAATCTGGTAATTGACTGTTAAGCTTTTTAGAATTTTTAAATTGATTTAAAGCAGTATAAAAGTATTCACTTCCCCTGTTTGACAGCACTGATTAGCTGTCATATTGGTTCAAACCAGAAAGTATAACTTCACCCTAAATTATGTGTGATGATAAGCTTTTTCATTCTTTAAATATGGAATCTTTAGGCCACATGTGGAATTTGCTTTCTATTAGTATAAAATACTATTTAGCCAGGAAAAAAAAAAAAAAAAAAATATATATATATATATATATGTTAGATCTGCTAACATTATTTAATTTGAGTTAGCAAAGTGTTCCTCAGCTGTTGTCACCAGGGAAAGGTACCAGTTACAGGTTTGGAATTAGCAGGAAGAGAACACAGGTAATAGCTAACTCAACAGTGTGTTCAGTCAGTTCAGTTGGAAGTTCAAGGAAAACCATAGGCTTAGGATGTCTGTTAAAGTTGTAGGGACTTGTAGAATCTTTTTACTTCCAACCTAAATGGTTATTCCCAGATAGCTGTCTCAAATGGACACATTTGCCTTCTGGGATAGAGGAGTTGAAAGACCAGCAGTGATGAGTATGAGTTGAGGATATCAGTTAAGGAAGAGTGTGGTAAGAAAAGAGGACTTTGTGAATAAGTTTAGCCACCATTCCTTTCCTCTTTCCCTCTTAATTTATGCAGAAAGAGGAAACTTTTGGTGCCTAGGTCTTTTCATGCTGGAACATGGAAATTAATTTTGAATAAAATACTAGCTTTCTAAATCGATTTGGGTGATGCTTAAAAAGGGTTAATTTTTTTTTAATAATTCTGTTTAGTTTTGTACTTTAAAAAGTATGGAATAGTTCCTGGAATGAATTTTGTGGTACTAGCTTTTTGGTTTGTTTTCAGCTGATAATGGCATGAGAATTTTTCTAGTGTATGCTTACAGTTTTGATCTGCCTTTTTTTCTCTCACTTCAGGTAATTTTTAGGGAGACAGAAAGTAGTAGTAGGCTTTATTCAAGACAGTGAAGTTGGCCTTTTGGATTTGGTACAGTGACTTAAATCTGTATACAAAATGGTATCTGCTATTTTTGACAAAACTGAAAGAAGTTTTGTCTCTTATATTGAGAACTTACATTGCTGTGGATAAATATCACAGCATGATATGTAGTGAACATAAAGTGTATCAGCATGTAACTTTGTCCCTGAAAAAGTCCAGTGAAAACAGCATAGGTTAAAGGGCATTATCGCAATGAGATAGCTGCAATTCCAAAACAAGTGGCTCTGGAAAGTTAAGCTATAACGTATCCAAAGCAGCCACAGTCCTTAAATAGAAGACTTATTTTTTTTTCCTTTATGGTCAGAATTTTCTATTGCGTATATTTTTCTTGTGGTTGGAAGAATCCTGGCTATAGTGACAGATGGCAGAGTTGGGTGGATGGGTGCTAGTGACATACACCCACCTCATTTCTCACATGTTTTGGCAGAGCAGAGTTTGAAAAAGCGTAAGCAGTCTTTCCACCTCTGGGAAGCATACCAAGATTTCAAGTGGTATAGAGCCACAAGGTAAATCTACGTATTACAACCTCATGACATGTGATAGGAGGGAAAACATTAGGGTGATGTTGGTATCGAACAGATGCAGGCTTTTACATTTTCCACTGTACAATGGAATTGATCTAATGTGCAGCTAATTGCTGACTTGCTTTGTTTTGCAGCTGCAGATTGAGAGCAGCCTCAGTAGCCACAGTACCGCAGTCTGTCAATCAAAGCAGTAGTTCCACCTATGAATATTTTAAGAAACTGAATTGTAGTAGTATAAAATCATTTTGCACCTGGACAAGAGTAGTAGTTGAAAGTGCTTTAATTATCCAAGTGGAATTCACACTTGATGGCTGGTTAACTTTCACTTGCCTGAAAGAAAGTCTTTGTACATGAATCTGAACACTTTCAGAAGGTGGCTTAATTGTAATGGAAACTTTCAAGCTTGAATGTGGAGTGGGATTGCTCATCTGAAGTAACTGGGAGCTGTGCCGGAACTCTCTAGAAGTTTCCATGTAATTTTTTTTTTTTCTCAAAAATGAGAAGGAAAATAAATACTAAAAGGTGCATGTCTTCTGGCTCAGAAAGGATTTCCCATGTAATCAGCTCAGGTCTGTTAATTTCTTTGCCTTGATTTTTTTTTATTCATAAGCCAAGAGAATGAATTTTATGTAAATTAGTAGATGACTTGCAGTATAAGAGGTGCTTGTTGATATGTCATTTATAGATGTCCTTTCTGATTCCTGAATATTTGTTGTGTGTATATATCATGGCTTTGGTAAGTGGGCCTGACTGCAGAATTTAGCAGTGATGAGTGGGGAGAGAAAGCTTCTTCATTTTTAAGTTACAAATTGAGTTTGCCGAACTCTGGGGAAAACTTCTTTTATTTTTATTCAATTTGAATGTTATTTCATCACTTTTTAGACTTTGCTTAGTTCGTTGTGTTAATCCACAAATTTTATTTAAGAAAATTACTTTGTATAATAGCAGCGCTTAAGAGACATCTAGTGCAAGACTTCTATGCTTTGGCAAAAGTATTTTGAAAGTTTAATACATTCTTTAATAATAGAATTTGAACAAATCTAAAACAAAAAACTAAAGACTGTAAAAATAAAAATAATCAAAGATAATCCAGAAGGATGTAATAAGGTTTGCTGATTTTACTGAATTACAGTTTTTGTCCATAATCACAGAAAGAATCTTGTTAGCTTTCTTTTTGCTGAAAAGTAAATTGGAGAAACGAAAATTCTATAAAAATGAAGTGAAAAGGGGCATTTATTTAATGGTGATCATTTTATATGAAATTGTTTACTTTTTAATTGATCAATTCAAAAGTTGCTAGGTCATAAACTAGACCTAGAGCTTTTGAAAGGCTTTTTTGCTTTAGCATTAGCTTTGGCAACAAAATCATGGAAGTTGGTAAGGGTTTTTTTTGTGCATCATTTTATGTGCAAGGTTTCTACATTTTTAGGTAACACTTGAGCAGCTAAGTGAATCTGAATTGTTCCAACTTCCTTATTTTCCAGATGCTCTGAAGTTAACTCATATAAACTTTATCCCTGGATTCATCAGTTTAGCAATAACAGAAGATCTGCTGATCAGATACGACCAATTTATTTCCCTGATGTCGATCCTCACAGTCTTCCTTCTGGTTCAAACTTCTCTATGACAGCAGGAGATTTTCAAGAAATTTACTCTGAGTGCAGTGAGTAAACACAAATATTTTAGTCTTTCAATGTATCTTCAGTGTATTAGCAGTAAGAGAATAAGAAATGATTATAAGTAGAGTAGAACAAGTATGATGACAAATACAGTGGAACTTTGTCTGGGGTGTTAGGCAAAAAGTACCAACTGTAGCAGGTTTTTTTCTACTGCAAAGAAACTGCTTTCTACTTATAAAAGACTACACTATTGCATTAGTCTTTCAAAATAAAGACAACATAGGAGAATGAGGGAAAGGTTTACTTGTTTAAGTAAAGTTGTATTAAAAAGACGACGAGTGTGGAATAGAGAGTTAAGTCTTTAATTCTTGGGTGCACACGTACACACACATTTTTTTAAAAAAACTTCTCGTTGATTTCAGTTGTGAAAAAAAAATTCAGTTGTTTCAGAAGCAGTTAATTACAAATGAAACAAATGACCAAGAAATTTAGTGTGCGTTTCTATGATTTTTTAATTGAAACTTTTCCAATTTCAAAAATAGAATCCTTGAAAGATTTTGCTTGGATTTTTGGATTTTTTTTTTTTTTTTTTTTTTTAAGCTTTAATGTACAGAGCTCTGTTGTTCTAAGTGTTAGTATAACTGGAAAAGTCCATGTATTTTTTCATATATATTTCTAATTATTCTGGTAGTGAAGTTCAAAAAAACTAGTATTAGTGCATCTTGGTTTTAGATACATAGGCATTTATAAGTGTATATGTGTGTGTATGTGTATATGCATATGTATTTATAAATCTCCATATTTATGCATAACCCACAGATTCAAACCTACTGTCTATAGTTTAGGTAAAAACCAGCTAGTTTCTGGTAAACATGAAAAGTGTTCAGTTTCTGTTGTGGATTGGAGGAAAGCCTAGATATAGCAACAAATATTGATGTTAATTTTTTTAGGAGGAAGAACATAGAACTTGATCTCTGTGTAATATATTCTTTTTGTGCAGATACATGGGACTGCATAGCAACCTGCTTCTTCATAGACACAGCACATAATGTTATTGATTATATTGATACAATATGGAAAATACTAAAGCCTGGAGGAATATGGATAAATGTAGGTAAGTGTGACCAATTTTTCTTCCATTTACTCTCAAAGTTTATGTTTGTTTGTGTGTGTGTGTATATAGTTCAAAGAGCCTCTTGGTTTTGTTCAGCGTGTGCAGATATTGAATAATATATTCAAATGGTTATTTTTGAGTGTTAAGTGATTTTTCTGTGCAGAATCAAAGCTCTCTAATGCCAGGTTTTGAAATCATACATCACATGTTTGTTATTTAAGCTGGACAAATGTAGTCTCCTGTGTTTATTTTTGATGGCTTTTCAAGGAAAGAAAGGTTCTGTTTGTATCTGCTAAATGAGTAGAAGTTTGAAGGATAAGATTTATGGATGTTTTGACTTAAAAGAAGAAAGACTTTGAATTTTGGTCATGGTGAGGGAAAGACAGAAAAACTTCATATATTAGGCAATTTGTTCGTCAGTCACTTCTGTCATGGCTAGTCACAAAATGTGAACATAGCTTTTATAAAGCTGATCTGTCTCCATTTTGCAAGAGGCAAATATGATTCTGCATTGATGAAAGTAAATAAAGTTGAAGAGATAGAAGACACAATTTGGTAGAAAACAGGACTTCATTTTTCAATGTCTGAACTAATTTATTGTAATTTTATATTGCTTCTGAAATTTATTATAAAAAGCATATTTAAGTAATAGAAATTTGTGTGTTTTCTTGGTTGACATTTTATTTGGGGCCTAAGTGTTCTTAGCATTTTCAGGCTAATTCTTAGCACTCTCTGTGTTTACTGCTTCTTAAAAAAATTGGTAGACTTTTTGACATCCCTTTTGAATTTTGTCTGTATACTCTAGGTCCTCTCCTTTACCACTTCGAAAACTTGGCAAATGAACTTTCTATAGAATTAAGCTATGAGGATATAAAAAATGTTATCCTGCAGTATGGATTCCAAATCGAGGTAAA
The DNA here is from genome assembly GCA_003342815.1 of Eudromia elegans. NCBI lineage: Eukaryota > Metazoa > Chordata > Aves > Tinamiformes > Tinamidae > Eudromia > Eudromia elegans. The sequence continues at coordinate 1,255,197 of PTEX01000087.1, read as the reverse complement.
ATATTCCAGTGGTTTGGGAATGTACAGCATAGAATAGACAATTTTTTTCCATCTTTATTTTAAATGTAGTTTAACTTAACAGCATGGATTAATAGTGCTTAGAAGAGTTAAATGTTTGTAACTGTGGCAAGTTTTTACTTTTCCTAGTATTTAAATAAATGAGTAAGTAGACATTTAAATTTATTGGTAGTAGGTATATAGCAATTTCTCTCTTACTGAGAGAAACTTGTACATTGCTAGTAGAGAAGTGTTTTGAAGATTTCTGCTTTTTATTTTCAGGTGGAGAAGGAATCTGTATTGTCAACTTACACTGTGAATGAACTCTCCATGATGAAATACTACTACGAATGTGTGCTGTTTGTTGTGAGAAAACCAGAATAGAAATGGTTTGAGTATGTTCATTGGGGAAAAAAAAAGTTGGCTCAACTACTAAAATTGGAAACAAGACTGACTGGATGTCTGGACACAGCCTCAAATCAGTGGTGCCTTCTTATTCCTAATTAGGATTTCGATAGTGTCTATTTTCTTAATCTGTATTGCTCTCCAGACATGTACTATGCCATGCATATTTGTACTGTATTAATGAAAACAGAAGGGGGAATTGTTCACATACACTGTCTTTGTGCTTTGAAATGCATTAAAAAATAATTCTAATCTAAAATCCGATGTTTGCCCTAACCATTCTAACTCTCCGCATGTGCTGACTCAGTTTTCATAAGTCTATAATCATTTTTTTCTGTTTTGTGATGTTTTGAATGCACAGAAGTACTTATCGTACTAGCTGTTGTCAAAGGAAGTATTTCTAAAGGTGCACTTGAAATTATGCTGTCTGAAATAGTAAAAAGGAGGTAAAATGTTTCTTGGAAGATACAGTAACTGTCAGAACTGTTAGACAAGATTTTCACTGGAAATGGAAATAGGAACAAAGTATATTGTTGTAGAAATGTTAGTCCTCAAATCTGATTGTTAAAAATGTAATTAAAGCAAAAAATTTGTAGGAAATTTGAAATAATCTGTAAAGCAGAATAGTAAGCGAAGAACATATCAGAAGGGGGCAATAAACTAACCTGGTTCATGGTTAAAACCAGTTGTGATTGATCTGCTGGTGTTAGAACTCAAATACTGGGTGCTTGGCAGACTTGAAATATTTTGGGTTTGAATCACCTGCCTACTGCTTTAGTCAAAGACATAGAAGCAATTTTTTTAAAAAAAGATAATTGAACAAGTGAAAGTCCTGTTATTCTTGGAGCTCTTTTTAAGATAAATAAATAAAAAAATAAAGCATAGCTGACTGACCCATGCCATAAGAAGGTCGTAGGTGAAAGCAAGTCACCTTTTCTCCGCCTCCTACCCCCTTCCCACGAAAAGTTACATGTAGACAAGATGAAATTCCTGATCTGAGTTGGCACATGCAGTCCAGTTGGTAGGTTATTTGGTTATAGCTTCAAGCAGTTTACCCATGCGGCAGTAAAGTCTACCTCTTGCTTCCTTATTATCTTTTTTTTTTTTTTTTTCTGGCAAAAAAGGTTCAAGGGGGGTTTTATCTGCAAAATGGCATTATACAAGACAGATAAGAGCTCTCTGTAACTTCGATACATAAATGAAAAATTACCTGATAAATACTGTGGTAAGAAGAGGTATCATATTAGCTACTTGATTTTTGTTTGTGTTAATACAGTGATTACCTAGGTATCACTTAAATCCTTTTTCAGTCATTCTCAGTTGCTATTTATAGTTCCTTTTTCATGGTAATTACCTGGTCACATCTTTTTATTATTTTTTTTTATGCTAAGGCATTGTGCCTTCATTTTTTTTTAAAAAAAATTGAAAGTTTGCATGGAAGAAAACATCTTTACCTTGTTTTAGTCTCAACACTGCATAAGAGAGAGTGTCGGTGGATATCTCAGTACCATGTTGATTCTGCACAAATCCTTAGCAAGGATAAAGGCGTCTGAACCACAACCATTTTCATTTCATTACCTGAAAATGCTATTTGAACTGTCTCTTCTTCTTAAAAGTGCACTGCTAAGATTGATCTCTGTTAATAAATATTTAAAGATTAACCCTGTTTCAAGAAAGACCTATTTAAAGCTAAAACACTGCCGTTGTAATAGGTAGATACAAAAATAACCACTTTCACATCTCAAAAAAATTGTTTGTTGCTTTGATTTCAGTGTTGGACTGCTCTTTTTTTTTTTTTTTCCTATGACCTCTGACTCTTTGCCTTCATTCTAATTATTTTCTTTAGTTTTCAAAACTGATTAACATTTTATTTTTAAGCTTTTTGAAATAAGACAGACATGGTTAGGTAAATGTTCATTATGCAGTTGCTGAGTATTTACATCTGTAATATCACCCAATTTCTGCTTTTTAACTAGCTTGTAGTTACTTTTGTTAGTTTTTGTTACTTAGTTATTCTTTTCTACTAATAGACCATTGAACTGAATCACAGTATCTTCTGTTCTCTTGAATTTATTCTTTACTTTTTCTCTACCCCTACTGTTGAAAGTGCCATCTTGTTGGGGTTTTTTTCCTGTTTTTTTATTGATTTCTGTCAAGTGTAGTGATGTCCTTCTATTTTTTGTTTAGAAAATGCTAGTTTTCCCTGATTCTTTCTTATTGAAACGTAACAGTTGTGTTAAGAGTTGGAAGCAGAATAATCTTGTGAACTAATTGTATTAGTTGAATAGTGTTTTTGTTTTATCTTCGGTCTTATTTATATGAGTTCTCAAAAATCATTTGTATTTCTATGAATGGGGATAAATGTGTATTACTTCATGTAATTGCATTCTTTATTGTATGTACAGGGAAAAAGAAGTGCATAAGTTGTTTATCAGCTGAAGCCAAGATTTAGGTCACTATTAAACTGTATGTGCTATTGAGTATAAGATACAAAATGCTGCATAATCTGCAGTATAGTACTTCTTTATATGGGGTAAGTTAACAAATGTAAAGTGTCTTGCATTTTTATTTATATGTACTGCATTCAAGAATCACTTACGAATATGAGAATTGGAAGTTCTGTGTCTGGGTGCGAACTTTCTCTATTTTTAATGTGTATAATGGACTCAATTTTTCTTGGATATTAAAGTTTGCAGTATGGCTTGATGAGTTTTGTTCTTGCGTGCTCGCCTGCCTCCTTGCCTTGGCTGGCTCCTGTTTGGTTTTGAGCTCTTGCTTCTTTACTTTGTTACTGTTCTTGCTAATCTCCGTGTGTGTCCCATCCACCTTGGTGTCTAACTGATGGCACTGCTAAAAGGAATGGAGCCGCTTTCCAAGGGTTCCAGGGCAGGGCTGCCTCGCCTCTGATTAAGCTTTTGCTTGGGGAAAAAAAAAATACATACATATGTATGTGTATATAAAAATAAGCTAAATCCATAACGCATCTTTTATTTATATATGATGTTTTATACACTACATGTACTCTATTTACAGGTAGTATAGTGTATATGCTCAGTAACTGAGGTCTATTCGGTTCATTATCTGTGTTCCAGGCCCAGGCGCGCAGGCCCGGCCGCTCCCAGCCCTTGCGCAGGGCGGGAAGGCAGCGGCGGCCGCTGCCCGGGGGCGGGGCCGGTGCGCGCATGCGC
>PTEX01000087.1:1147321-1242162 GCA_003342815.1 Eudromia elegans | reverse complement strand
CCTTCCCTTTTCTTTTTCTTTTTCTTTTTCTTTTTCTTTTTCTTTTTCTTTTTCTTTTTCTTTTCACTTTTTTTCCCCTCATTCTGAGGCCAGAATTGCTAACTTATTAGGGCCAGTCATTTCATTGTTGAATTCAGGGATCAAAACATTCGAGTTTCTCAACAACACCATTTAGTGGTTATTAGTGTCTGTCATTGACGTAAAAGAATAATAAACTGCATTACTGAATTCAGTACAAAAAATTAGAAAGAGTTTAGCTTTTAGAATATTGGATATTTTAGGATTTTGAAGGTCTCTGTATTTCATCAGTACTGTTTTACTGCAGGTTTGAGTAGTGAAATCTTAAGTGTGCTTTTCTGACTCACAGTCCTGTAGTGCGTTAGTGCTTTAAGAGTTTTGTGATTTTGGGACAGCTGATAGGAGTGAGCAGCAACTGTGGCAGCATTTACAAGAACAGATGCTTCGATTTTTATCTGAAGTCTCAAGCACTTAAGGAAATAACTAATTTTTTCATGTCGTTTCCTAAGAAAGCGAAGCACTGTATGATCACACAGTATGTTAACAGCAACAACAAAAAAGATGAGCCGACCAAAGGCTTTTTGTATGAAAGGAACACTCAGGAGATGGGTTTTGATTGCAAATATTGTTTTCTGTGCCTTTAAAAACTGCCATTTAAAAATATGATAAAGCAATTAATCATAAACGGTGCAACAATTTGATAAAAAAAATGTAAAACTTACGACACAGGGTCATAGCAAAATAATTTTGTTTCAGAAGGGGAAGACTGCCACAGAAAGGAAGTCCAGAATCTACTGCTTTATACACTAGTTGAAAGCAAGCTTAATTTTACTTCAGTTTCCGTAGACACGTAGGTACGTGAGAGGGACACTGCACAGAAACCAGCAGCAAGCAGACGAATTCCCAGTTTGAAGACGCATGACACGCTCTCTTTCTATCCCGTGTCCGCAGCCGGTCCCACACGCTGGGTAACGGGGAGCAGCAGGGCCCTGCTCTCCACCCTACACCCTCCGCACTTCCCTGCCTGCTCCTCCCCTAGCTGCTCCCAGTGCTCTGGGTGGCCACCTCCAGGGCAGCCCCAGCCCGGTGGTGTCTCCTCGTGCTGCAGCCTCGTGCTGCGTATTGGGACGTAGGGCCCCCGGTTTTGGAAAGACTGGCCTGGGGCAGGAGCACGTGCTTTGAGGCAACTGCTGCCTGGTTTTCCTTTAAACATGAGGTACTCCGTGCGCCCGCACCCGCCTGGGGACCTTCAGGTTGTCCTCGCACTCCCAGCCAAGGTCAAAGCTGGAACAGAGAAGGACAGAAGTCCTTCTTCCTTTGAGAAGTGATGACTTGGTGCTCCCTGAATGTTCATCACTGTTTAACCCTAAATTTGTAGATAAGCAGTTTTAGTCTAGTTCAAAATACAGAGGTCATGCAGATAAGGTTCTTGTTTTTTTATTTCAGGCAGCATTTCCCACACGTGCACTTTAAGGCTTGAAGGTACTTTTTTGAGTGCCAGTATGAACACAAACTACTTGCATGCTGCCAAGTCTGCCTTCTCTAGAGGCCTTCTGAGATAGATATGTTGTGTCTAGGGGAAAAGACAGGGAGGAACAGAGAAATTTTGAAAAATTCTTCTAAGACAAGGATTCGGAAGTCCTGAGGAATCTCACCAAAGAAACCTGAACCTGGCGCTTGATCTAGGCCAGGGCTGGCAAACTGGGAGTTCACATCTTCCAGGAGTGCCCTTAAAAATCTCACTCCTGTGTTGTCTCCCAGCGGACCTGAGGGACCTGAAGAAAGAGCAAAGTGCAAAGAGAGCCCATGTTCCCTGTGGCTGTTCTATCGAACATAATCCCTCTTTAACAGCTAAGCAGAGATTGTGTTAAGGCTCCTCAGAAAATCAGAAAAGGTTTAAGGCATTAGCGTTTAGCCACACAGATTGCCCCTTGAGTCATCTAACACTGAGGTAGGCTCAGAGAGCGACGTGGATGTGGTCTCACTGTGCATCCTCCTCATGCTTGTCCTATGACCGTTACCCAGCAAAACTCTGTTGCTATTAAGGGTTTCTCCTCAAGACAGAGACAGCTACATTGTGAAACTGAAAACACAAGCATTCAATGAATGTCCTGTGGATAACTTTCATGTGCTTTCCTACATCTTTTAAGAAAAAAGTACCCTTTGAAAGCTTATTTTGAAATGTGGGACGATGGCGTCCTGCCTTAGAAAGGAGGATTCTTGTTTTTATGGAACTGTTATCAGAAATACCAAAAATATTGCACTGAGAGACTGAGCTGTGCTGTCACATTTTGTTCTTCCTTGGGTCTATGCAGGCTCCAAAGATATTTGCAGAATGCCTTTTGGGAGACTTGGTGGTTGAGTATCTGTCTGACATTCAAGCTGACAATATCCACCTGTGGAACTAGTTACACAGTATAATAAAAGCTTTTAAATGTCTTTTTTTTCCCCTCCTAGAGTAATCCTGCAAATTATTCTATTCACTTGGAATGTTTCTGCATTAAAATATAGTGACATCTTAACTGTCCTGAAAGATTTCAAGTCATATTTAGATCTAAGCAACAACTTGTTTCAGTGGGTGATCTGAGCAAGAAGACACACGTAAGCTCCAAGAATATGTAATGTCCTGGCTATATATTCAAGATCCAGTATATAAGATTGCCCACGTTCTTGTCTCCTGTTGAAACATGTTCATCACATGAAATAATATCTGATAGACATTTTTATGCCTGCCTCCATTGTGTCATCCTTGATTTGCATCAGAAAAAGTAGTTACTCTTGAGGAAGGAAACCGTATTTTCCTTCTGGAGAAGCTTTTGCTGGCAGATTAATTTCTGTGCTGCAGCAGATCTAGTCTCATCATTGCATGTTCATACACTGTGAAATAAGCAGTAGAGTGCAGACTCAAGCGCACTGCATTAGGTTGCCTATCCACATTGTAAATTGAAGGGCTAGAATCAAACTGAATATTCTGTTCTGCTGTAATAGAACCAGATTATGTATGGCAAAAAAAGACTTAAGTTTTGTAGTATAAGTAGGTTGTTGTGTGCTGCAGTGTTTTTCCACAGTATCTGAAAGATGAGCTGAAAAAATGTCATCATCTGATGAATGTGCTTTCCTTTCTGGACTGGCTTATGAGATTTGGTTAGTTAACCTGGAACATAAAGGTATATAAGTGTAGGCATATTTTCTGATAAGGATATGGCAGGGAGGAAAGGAAATCTAGATGCAGACACTGACAGTTTCATCCCTTGCCCCTCTCTTCACTGACCCTTCAGTTCCTGTAAATGTGCAAAGGCACTACGGGAAAGATAAAAATGTGGTAGAGAGTCTTATGAAACCCAGTGTGTTCAGCCTGTGTTTATACATAAAGAAGCAATGAAACTGGGAGTTCCCTTTAAAGCAGATTGTGTGTATGGAGATTAGTTTTGGCTTTTGCACTCCAAAATAAGGCCACCCCTTTAATAGGTCTTGCCTGATTAAACACAGTTGATGAAAAACACTCAACTTCAACTTACTGCTTCGTTAGAAAGTATGATTGAATGAGTGTCTGCATGTTTATCCTTTTTTGGGCAACTCAAGGAAATAAATAAAACCAAACCATCCCTGAACTGGTAGAAGTTTCTTCTAGGTGTGTTATCCTTCCTTTAAAGTCTCTTGTTCTTGGATTTTGGAAAAAGTGGAAGGCTCCGCCTGGATGAACATGAATGGACATTGTTGACAAGTTTGTGCTTCACTTGTTTAGGATGTGGAAAGCAGGAAGTCTGAAGTTTTTTTTCTGAAGGGCTTCAGAGAGCTCAGCTGGCCTCTTTGCTGTTGAAATAACAACCTAAGAAAAAAAGGGAGCTTAAAGGATGGACAAGGAAGATCTCTCTAATCCTAAGGTAAGCCTTAGAAATAGGATTGATATTCTGAAACAGGAGAAAATGTCTCAGTAGTTCTGATTTTTAGAGATAAGAGCATAAAGGAGTTCATGATAGTTATGTGGACTTTGGAATGTCTATTGCAAAACTCAAGACTGAAAACCTGTGTGATAGGAAGTATTAGAGAATTGTGCAGGAGAATTTTCAGCATGAGTACTGGCTTGTTTAGCTTTGCAGATTTTTTTTTGTGTGTGTCTTTGTATTAGATAAAAAATGCCAAGCCTTCATTCCACGTAGAATGAGAATTTCCTGTCTTTGAAGGAAGATGCACAACTTAGAAATGAGGGAATTTTCAGATGAAGAAGATACTCCCAGTCAGAAGAACATACTTACCTAGCCACGTCTCAGTAAGAGTCTAGAACCTCTACATAGATTTACAAGGCTTGGACTCACAGTGAGAGGGTGCCTCGTAACTCTCACTGACGGATTTGCCTGAGTTTTCCTGTTAAAAAACATTTTCTTCATTGTACTTATACTCATTGGTAAAATTGGAGAATGAGCTGAAACTTTTTATGCTGACTCATGATGATTTGAGAAAAATAAATGAAAATAATCTTACTATTTTGAAAGATGCAGATAGGAAAAGGATGAACATGCTATTTATCACCTGCTACAGACTTCTAGCAATATCTTCTGCTTTTTGAAGCTTTTAATTTTTTTTCAAGTCCTCCTGTATAAGAAATAAAATGTAAGAAGTTTGAGGGAGACAAAAGAGCAATGCGAGAAGCAGAAAATTATGACCAGTAGGGGCTGAAACACAATTTTCTTATCAAGTAGTTCCTTTTTTTTCTCCTCATTTGTGAAACCCCTTCTGTGTGTCACTGCTAGTGTTTTGGAAGTCCAGGCACGCTCCAGGGCGGCGCAGGCTTTTCGACTCTGGTCTGCCATGGAGGCTGGGGGCTTGAAAACTTCCCTTTTCCTGGGCTTCTGTGCTCTTGGGAGGGACTGTCCGGCCTGAGTGCAGAGCTCCTTCCTGCAGGGAGGATGAGGAGGAGGAGGGAGAACCAGGCACCAAGGAGGAAGGCAGAGAGTGTCAGGGCAGAGTGCATGGAAGCGGAGAGAAAGGAAACATCCAGGAGGAAGGGCATGGGTGATTTAGCTACATGCAGATCTTGGCAGGCATCGGGGCTCAAAAGTCAGTAAGATTGTGCAGCTGAAAGCCTTGAAACACAAGAAACACTGGGCAAAAAATTAGCAGCAGGTGAAAACAGATGAAAATTAGCCATGGTTCTCAGTGGATTCAGGGGTTCCCATCCCGAGTGGGACAGCGATAACTTCTGATGGGCTGTTGAGGTTTTTCCTTTCGCTCTTTCTCTACCAGCATGGGAAATGTGTCATCAAAGGTGTGTTCAGAAAGAAAAGGAAGAATCAAAAGCTCGGCTTACAGCCCTATTCCATCCCTTTATGGGTAGACAGGTTTTTAGTAGGCCACTGGTCTCCCATGTCATGCATGCACATGGGTTCGTGGTCTTGAGCAAGACGACTGCGTAACGCTGCGTGTTTCTCACACCACTCATGTGTGTATTTATTTATTTATTTACTTCCAAGCATATTTTCCACACGCGACTCGAGGCGCAGCCACTCAGGGCCGTACGACCCGGGGGGCCCTTCCTGCCGGCTTTACCTCCAAGTGCCATGGCCGCCCTCGGCTCCAAGGCGGCCCCGAGGCGGCAACACTCCCGGAGGAGGACACGTCCACCCGCTGCCCGGCCGCGAGGCGGAATGCCGAGGAGAGGCCACATGGGAGGCGCCTCCCGCGCCAAGCCCATCCATTTGCTTGTTCCGCACTTGTTTTTGGCCGTTGCCCCTCTCCGTGCGTGCGGCGCGGGAGCAGCAGGACGAGGCGGCGTGTCCGTGTGTCGCGGTGCGGACGGAGCCGCGGCTCGCGCTGATCCTCCGCGTCCCCACGAGGCCAAAGTCCCGCTGGCGGGAACGGGAGGCGCCCTGGCAGGGAGCGGGTGGCGAGGCTGCGGAGCCGGGCCGGCCTGCCTGCGAGCAGCCGTGTCTGCGGCCCTCGCCGCGCAATAGGCAGCACCCGGCGGCGTCAGGCCTCATCCGCAAGGCCACAGGACCTGCAGGAGCGGAGCCGTTTGTGGAGCCGACCGCTGAGGGAAGAGCTTGGGCTGCGGACGCCTCCAGCCTCCCTAGCGCGGGCTTGTTTTACAACTCAGTGTTCTGGTTTTGGCGCTGCTCGTCCTCCGTGCGTCAGGTGATGTGGATTGCAGTTGTGTTGTACACCTACTCCTGGCTGCGTTCCCACAGCTGCGAGAGGCCTCCGGCGAGGGGACGCCCGCTCGGCCGGCGGGACAGCGCGTGCGGCCTGGCGGCAGCGCCACTTGGACGCCATGAGATTCACAAAGGTTAGGTGAAATTTGTAAGGAATTCACCTTCGGTTCTTTAAAAATTCACTTTTGGGTGCTCTTAGTGGTGGCTGGCTCCTCTTTTCAAATTCGGAGGTGAAATGTACATGATTTGGAGGTTGGGATTTTAAGAGCAGTGCTCTGCAACCACACGTAACACTAGGAGACTGGGTGGTATTTCATGCGGATGATGCTGTAACAATGTGTGTTATTTCCAGTATTTATCTCCAATATACTTGGTCACATATGAAATACGTCTTGATATTCTTTGTGAATGACATAGTTTACAACTCTAATTTCCAAAATATGCATCATCTCCTTCACAGCAACTTAAAACGATCTAGGAGCTTAAGCCGTGAATGCCCAAAGTTTAACCACTAATTCCTTTCTTTGATTCCTAAGTGGACTGTCTTAATTGCAGAGCTTTTGTACATTTTGAATTCCATAGCCAAAAAAGGAGAATTAATTTTTGTTATATGTAAAAAATATATGAAGATTTAACTAAGAATTAACTAAGGAGTCTCAAGTAGGTTATGGAAACATCATCTTTTTCTTTTTCTTATTTTTTTCTCCTTAGTGAAAAATACGTTCTCATATTGTGAAACCAATTTACAGCGTTTCCTTTGATGTGGTTATATTATACTCTTATAACCTTATTCAAAGTTAGAAGGGGCTTATAAAGTAGTATTTGGAAACATGATAAGCAGCGAATAGGTTATATTTGAACTTAAGTTTCCTTAATCATTTTATGGCTTGATAAGGGACAAACACTGTAGCTATCTCAGCTGTTAGGAGGTCAGAGGCACAGAAATTGCCCAATAATCAATGTGCTAAAGTACGGAACCCTGGAGCTGAGCTGTGTCAGGAAGAAAACAGGTGGGCCATGCGCAGCACTGCTAGTGAAAGACCTTTTTCTTTCTAAGCTCCACCTTTTCATTGTAGAGATGAGGAAGAGATAAGGAAGATATTGTCTGTCTTACTTTTCTTTTGCAACAATCTAAATGGAAGTCAAAAAGTCACATATTAGCTTTAAGATACAGGAGATGAAAATTCCTGCAGCTTGTAGAAGAATGTGAGGTCTCAGACAGCCTATCTCCTTTTGTGCACATCATTATGTCGTGGCCAAAGTATTCTATAAGTGGCTGCAAATAGCATTATAAAAGTGTTTAAATGATTTATTTTGCAAAGTCCCGTTTTTCAAAGTGATGCTGGCACATAAGAGCATCACATAACACTGAAACCAGCCTGACCTTGTGGATATAGCATCAATATTTGTACAAGTAGTGCAAAATACATACCTAATACAGAGCAGAAAGCACTTCAAATTTAACCTTCTTAAAGGTGACTTAGATTTAAAGCCTCATATTGATTGAGTTTCTTCCACACAGATAATATTAAAGATCGTAGAAGATAAAATCCCTGGAGTTTTGAAAACAACGTATTTGTTCCTATTTGCACACTTTTTGCTGAGCTCACCTCTTCTGTGCCATTTCTACACACAGCAGGGTGTGCATGGACGACTAGCGGGCTGCCTGAGAACAGGTCCTTGCTTTTAAGCTTTTAATGTGTTTCTGGAGGGTTTGCTGTAGGGGCAGCGCAGCACGTAACTCCTCCGTCACGCCGGCATTCCCGCTTGCTCGGGCCCTGCGCAGGGGCCAAGAGGTAATAGAAAACAGACTTCAGCACTCTGGGGCCAGGCTGGTTCTTGGTTTATGTTAGTGCCTTTAAAGCAGGGTTGCAGAACAGGATAGCTGCAGAGTCAGGGAAAGGCTGTGGCTGTGCCAAGAGAAGGTCCACGTCTTTTCGTTGCTGCTAGTGCAGTCCCGAAGCAGCTGGATTTGCGGAGGAGAATCAGAAGCGCCAGTGGAAGGAGTAAGCTAAATGGTGAGATAATCTAAAAATACGTTTTGGGAAGACTTGAAGAAGATCCAGCTTCACTTTAGGGCTGATTGATTGTAAAGTAGAACTACTTAAATTTCGTTAATATTTATGATCCTGTGTATTCTGTCCCAAAAGAAATTTGTTTGACTCTTAATATTTATTTTCAGCTGCATGGTTTAGAGATGCAGACCAAGATTGATGCAGAAGGTCAAAAAGACGGATATTTTTGTTCTTGTGGTCTGTGTTGTGAAAGTACAAAAGGAGGCAAATGCATGTTGCATCTTTGAAATGCACTTACTACATATAAGTGAATACTATGTCTAACTGTACTTAAAACATAAGCATTTAAAATTAGTGTATTCAAACAAGACAGCATTGCAAATTATATCAGTTGAACATACGCTATAGGGAAGACGGTAGTAGATGCTGTGTGGCAGGTTGGAGTTAAGCTGGATACCGGCACATGGCATTTGTCAGGTGTCAACAGGGTTTGTGCCTGGTTTATGTTTCTGCTGCTCTGCATCAAGTGGGATGTTGTGTGCGTGCCTGGGCCCAGAAAGGGAGGTGGAGGTGGCAGCAGCTCTCCCTTCCGCAGAGCTCTCAGGGCTGCAGATGTGATCTCACCCACAGGGTCTCCTGGTGTGTGATGTGGAGCACTGGCCCTGGGGTAGGATGTGCGACTGGCACTCTGAGCAGGGCCAAATGTCTCAAAAGGCAGCATAACTCAACAACAAGGTAACAAAGATTACATTAGTAAATCTCCAAATGCTGACCAAATGCATCCCTCTCTCGTCCTGATGGGTCCCTTTGGTTGTTTTTGCAGAGGGTGTCAAAGAGGTTGAACTGGTAGAGAAGGCCAAAGGAAATGGTGGAAGATCCTCTGCGAAGCTCAGGGGGTGCCTGGCAGTCTCTGAGGCGCAGAGTCCATCCCTGTGGCCTGTTGGCGATGCCTTTAGGCCATGGCCAGTCCTGGCCACAGCTGGGCCTAGAGGGCTGCTTTTGAGACTGAGCATTAAGAGCCTGAATGGGATGATTTCTAATCAAAAGCAAGGTAGTACCAAAAGGGAAACTGCTTTTTGAGTGGTGCTGGGGTCGGAAGGGCCTGCCCAGCCTCCAGCCTTGCAATGTGTACAAGCACTACTGTGCACCTAAGTCTGTAAGTGTTTTATAAGAGCGTGGGAGTAACAGCATGTGAACCCTTGGCTCTAGAGGCTAGCAATGCTAGCAGTTTACATCGTTTAACCTTTATAGTATTGTGGTTCAATAGGGATTTATAGCAAACCTCAACTTGCTATTGCAACCTTTCATGCCTCCTCTGGCTGGAATGGTTTGTTTTCCCTTTCAGTTACTTTATTTAGATATTTAATTGCTTAATATACACAGAGACTAAATTTTTGGAGAAACTTAGAAACAGGAATGTTTCATGAGAATCCCCGGACAGACTAAAATATTCAAGCAGCACAATTGTGTGTAAAGTTTGATGGTAATGATAGGAAATTCTTGACAAATGACCATGACACATGTTTACTGTAAATCTGCATTTGGAAGTATGAGCGTGCAAAATATGTTTTATAGTTTCAGCAAATCATGGTAAAGTGCAAGGCACCAAATGATTATAATCTAGTCCAGGCATAGCTGGTTTAAACCAGGAAGAGATTTGTATAATTGCTGTATAATTTTGAACCTGCTGATAGAGGAATGCTTTTATAGGAACAAGAGGTGGTTGACCTTTGTGATAACTCATTGCCAGGTACGTGAGACTCAGTCTTAAAAATAACAAGTTGACTAGTATCTCTTTGCTAACATCAAGTGTTGGACTAAGAAGGAACACCAGCATTTCCTTGCCGAATGGAAACTTGCGCAAGGCTTCAAGTGTTGTGCTGAATCTCTGAAGGATATGCGTGAAGCATCAATTTATTATTCTTTGAATTTTGACCAGTTTAAAATGACTTAGAACAATCTTATTTCCAATGTAACTTGCCTGAGTTTGTGAAATCTTCTAATGCTATTGCATTATGTTATAAAAGAAGACCAAATCCTTTCGTTTCTTCACGATATGAAAAATATTACAGAAGTTTTGTCCAGGAGGCATGCAGTTGAGTTTATTAAGGGAACCTGGAAATTTTTGTCCCGAGGAAAGACAAAGTAAAGTAATTTTTATATGTTAAAGGATTGACAATACTTGGCAGGTGTGATTTGGATTCATTTGACATTTCTTGCTCTATTACTGGTGCTTGCTCTGTTATATGTCACAAATTTTGAGCGTCCTATCATTTTTCCTGCAATTTGGATTCCTTTCTGGGCTTTTTTTTATGATTAATTGTTAAACAATCCATTTCTTACACTAATCATTGAATTAGTTTTATGAAAAAGTAAAGAACAGTGTACATAATTATGTTGTATTCTAATACTTACAATACATGAAAAATTTCGGCTTTTAGAAAGAAAGCTGCCACTAGCGTTAAGCACAGATTTTTTTTCCGTGGAAATGTATCACAATTATGAAGCATCCAGATTTTCCAGATCCAGATTTTCTCGATGCTTCTAGAGCACTAATAGGTTTTGGACTGGCTATTTTTAGCATAAGTCCAAATTCTTTTTCTTGTCATGGAGACTTTCTGTTGTTTCCAACTGGGGAATCTGACCAGGAAACCAGCTAATGTTTGTGCTGATTCTGTCATGTTTTCAAGTTTCTTACAGATGTGCAAGGCTGGGCCAGGCGTAGAACAGGATTTTTAGCATCACGTTGTGTCCTGTGTCATAGATGGAGTTGAGAAGAAGGAGCTGGAGAGGCCGTCTTGGGGTCTCCCCCTCCCGAGTGGAGAGGGTTCTTGGAGCGCTGTCCGACACCTTTGCCCAAGCGGGACCTGTCTAATGACAGCAGTGAGGGTTATTAGTTAAGTTAAGTAAGACCAGGCTTCAGGCTAAGCTTTCTGGTTCAGTGCTTGAAGGGTCACATTGGAGGATCTCTGACAGCTACTTGCAGAAATTTCACTGTTCAATATTTCCCACTTTTTCTTGTCATACCTGTAGCTATGTACTGGAAAACCTGGTACAGTCAAGGAGATTGTCTTTAACTGGGCAAGTCTGAGCAACCTTTTCAAAATATTTGATGTAAGGCCTCAATCCAGGAAACCACTTAGCCGTACATACTTAGCTTTTAAGTATGGTTGATTAAATGTTAAAATAAATGCCATAGTACTTTCCATTGGTTTAAGGCTGACTTGTTAAGTTTCTAAGAAGCTGACAGACTTCTTAGCTTGGGGAAAATCAGGCTGGGAGAAATCATGCAAAATCTCCCCTCAGTATAACTGGTCATTTTAACAAGTTCCAGTATTCTTCTCTAGCTTTGGTTTCCTCTCTAGCTACATTTGCCCTGTTTGTATAAGAGAATCCTCTTCTGCTGATGCAGGTATCTAGCAAGTTTTGGGAACATTCAGTGCTGGGTATGGTTGAATGAATTACCAGCAGACTGTCACAGAAATTCTGCTGTGACTTAAATGCTATTTTATCTTTGGGAGGGGAAAAAAGAAACTATTTAAGCATGCAGACTTACCACAAAGGCAGTTTGGGAATAATTTATAGTCGTCTTTTACAGTTTTTTTTTTTTTTTTTTTTTTTTTTTTTTTTTTTTTTTTTTTTTTTTTTTTTTTTTTTTTTTTTTTTTTTTTTTTTTCTGAGATGTTGAACACCATTGAAAACATTCAAATTAAATTATTTGCACCATACTTTTCTATGTCTTTTTGAAGTGTGTGGGTGAAAGTTTTCTGGCAAGTTCAGTTGCTTGTAAGGCACTACCTCCACTGATATACAGGCTGCTGCACACTGCTGCCTGATGTACCAGCTGGGCAAAAAGTGGGCGAGAAAGATTAGAAAAGCAAAATATATATTTTGACAACAGATGTACTGTTTCAGCATGGAGAGAGGAAAGTCATGTCGATATTACAAAGCCAGTCTGTTGGCTTGCTGCAGTGAAATGCACGTTAAAATCCTAGAAGACAAGGGAGTTTGCTGTAAACCTCACATTGGCTTCATGTTTTATTGCATGTGACTCTGGAGTTTTACACTGCACTTCATCCCTTCATGAAACTGTAGTGTTGTTCTTTGTTATGGTCGGTTGTTACATTACTCAATGTTATAAGCATGTGTGTAATGGATGCTGGAATTCCGTCCTGAAAAGCTCGTGCAGCCTGTAACATCAGAAATCTCTTCAGTGCTAGCAGTACCTTAGCAAAGGCAATGAGAGGCAGAAATACTGCTGACATTCTACTGGTGAATTAAAAATGATTATGTATAAAATGATAATACCTTTAAGTCCAGCCTAGCACTTAGACTTCAGGAAGAGTTACTAGGGCTGTGGATTCAATGATACCATTTTGCTTATAACCTAAAGGTATGTGAGAAGTCTGAGTGTTGACTTACGAGGGCCCTGGCTGTGTTTCAGGTACCTAATGTTCTTCTGAATGACTTGCTCTATGCCTAGTTAATTTTTAAAAAGGTTTAAAAAAGTTTAGACTAGACTGCTGAGGACAGAGACCGTGGCTATGCCAATGGGAAAACCTTCTTTCCCTCCCCTCACTTTGCAGTATATTTGTATAGTGACTGTAAAGAAATTTACAACTGGTGGTAAGGATGACAAAGATCAGAAAGACCCAGAACTGATGTTCATCGACTATGAAGCAGAGACATAGCATTTTTCTGTAATTTTACCCTTGAGAGACCAATACAGGACCAACATGATCAATTCTATTCAGATACAAAGTGAAATTTTCTTGGGGAAAATTTTTATCTGTGTTGCTATTTAGCATTATGTTAACCAATGTATTTCTACGGCCTATACCATATTTTGCTAAAATCCTGCCCATCTTATCAGGTATGCAAGAATGTTGGCTCTGA
This sequence comes from Eudromia elegans, assembly GCA_003342815.1. Classification (NCBI taxonomy): domain Eukaryota; kingdom Metazoa; phylum Chordata; class Aves; order Tinamiformes; family Tinamidae; genus Eudromia; species Eudromia elegans. The sequence goes on along the minus strand of PTEX01000087.1, from coordinate 1,229,084 downwards.
CATTAAGATCTGCAGGAATACCCGAGTTCTTCGGAAGGGACCTAAGATAGTGGTCATATGTAATGGGTTCTGGACACAGTTAGTGCATGGTGTTTGGGAGCACATATCACCTCTTGAAGACATTTTATTTTGGCTAAATACAAAATAGACATCCATTGCTTTCTCTGTTATAGGTACAAATTCTCTGCAGTTTTAAAGAAGGATTACAGCTTGGTTGCTCTGGCTAGATTCCAGCAGAGCTGTATTTTGTCTAAATAAACTAACCTGTTATCTAAATTGTCTACTCATTATATAATTTCTTATTATCTGTCCTGTGTAGATCTACAGTGTGTTACTAAAGGCAGTGCTGTTTTTGTGGAAGAGATGGTTATGTTCTGATAACAAATGAAAGTATTCTGATGTGTGCCTTTTAATTTCCTTAGACAGAATTTGATCGTGTTGGGAGCAGCATGATGTTTTTTCAGAAAAAATATGTATGAATGCTTTCACCCTAAAGGCGACACTGGTACAGTTAATTGTACTAATTTTGTTGTTATTGTTGTTTAGTATTAACAGTGTAACCTAGTTTTGCTGAGTTTGGGACTCAACCAATGAACAATGCTTATTGTCAGGTCTTGAAGGGGCTGAACATTTGGTGCAGACCTTGATTTAGTAAAGCTAATTCCAGAGCAAGACAAATGCACATTAGCCCCTACTTATCAGCATTTAATTGGTGCAGGGTGTCTAAAACTTTGACTCTGGCAAGTGCTTTATGAGGGGGTTGGGTGGACATGGACCTAACATGGGAATGGGAATGTTCCCTATAGGCAGGTGCTGAAATTAGTGCATAAGTGCATGGTCGCAGGAGTGTTTCCCCCCATACAGAAGTGTTAGCTGCCGCATGGACACTCAGTGACCCCAGATGGAGGTGAGCACAGTGCCTTGGGACCGCCCATTGATTTGGGCAATGCCTCCCACCTGGACCACCCCTGGTGATAGCAGCAGCCTGGCCCTTCTGGAGGATGGCCAATTTCTGTACTAGGTGGGACTTTAAGTTTTGTTGCTGCCTGTCCACACAGGTTGGAAAGAAGTGAGCAGTGCAGGTGTTTCTCTACATTCTTTTTATTTGGTCTCTCAGATCTGTAAATCTTCATCTATAACCTATTTATGTTTAAATGCATTTGACCTGGCAGTGTCCCTTTAATACCATATTATGTAAAGATATCAGACACTAAAGATGTTGGATCAAGGCAATTTTCTAAAAACTACTCATGTGCCTGAATTTTCAGAGCCAAACTCTTCCCACTCCATTGACTAAATCGGTCTAGAAATCTCCAAAGCCTCTTCTGTGGCAGGGAAGCATTAGCAGCAAGGATAATCCCCACATTGGCAAGAAATGAGAAAGCAAAACTCTCAAAAAAAGGTCTCAGAACTTTCTGTGAAGAAAATTCCACTATGAAAGTGTTTTTAGCTCTTCTGTATATCAGAAAAGAAATTACCAATGTGAAGGAACATGCAACTGCATTTTTGTCTTCTTTATGGTTTGATGATAGAGAGGGCACAAGTTGACAACAGCTATATAGTTGTAACAGAGAGATAAATTTTAATTTGCTGTCAGATTTTAATTAAATAGTGACAATTTTAAAATATTGACAATTTTATGAGAGAAAAGTTTGTACTAGAGATATAACTTAGAAAGCTAGTGAGCACAAGCAAGTGAATTGCAGTTTAGAAGTTTCCTCTTTTCATTTTTACTTGCATAACCCTGAAGTTGTTAGGTGATTGTAAAAAGTATGAAATATTACAACATTTTTCCTAATCAGGTTGTGAATTTAGAGAACTTAATTAAGAAATTAATGCTATTGTTAAAATTAGTAACATTTATAAATTAGTTATTTAGGTAAATGTACATATCAGGTGAAGATCTCAGCTCAAATTTATGTAGAAATAACGATGTGTCTTCAGTTCTGCACCTTATAGTGTTTTGAAAAATGATATACAATTATGCATATTTATATTTTCCTTTCTTTTCTTTGTGTTCTTAGTAACCCCATCTTTTCAAGGAAGTTCTCTAAAGACAGTAATATTCAAGATTTTGATAACCTTTTTTTTGTTCTATGCACTTGTTTGTTATCTGATATGAAAATCAGCCTTAGAGTTTCAGTTCTTTAAGCAGACTTCATCCTGCAGGCACACCATCCAAGTATTAATATTTGCTGAATCTAAAAATTGCAGATGCAAGCATGTAAGATGATGAAATGTAACCTTTGTCTTTTTTTTTTTTTTTTTTTTTTGGTGAGTAATCAGAGATTACTGATGAAATATCTGTATAGGAAAATACTCTGTTTCTTTGCAGAGTAGGGTAAAAATTCCCAATATTCTGTCAATTTTACTTTGAAATATTTTCAGTCATTATTGCTGAGAAATTCCTAAAAGCTAAAAATCCTTGAGCCGGGTTAAAGAACTTGAGTAGATATGTGTGTCATAGAAATGTCATTAGGAGAGACGTATCCTTGTCATTTCAAGATTCAAGGTTAAGATTAATTTCATAAGTCATGCTTGTTTGTAGTAAATAGGAATCTTGGCAATTATCTCTTTTTATGGTATCTGATCCAAAGCTCTTTGGTGTCAATATGATTTTCTCCTCTGACTTTGTTAGACCTTGAGGCCAACCTGTTGTGATTAGAGTAGCCTAGTCACTCAATAGCTAATAAGTCCTGTAGGTGCTTTTTGGCCATTTGATATAACATTATGCCAAATATCCAGATTTTTAAACACTGCTTTTATATTAAAAAAGGGTTTCAAAACATTTTCTTTCTTCTTTTTTTTTTTTTTTTTAAAGTAAGGTGTGTTCTTTTAGGGGACTTCAGAGACTTTTAGGTTTTTTTTAGTTTGGAAGTTCAAAAAGCTTAAAATGAAGACCTTTGTATCTCCCTTACTAGAACTTGTAAAAGTCTATTGCCATACTATAGGATTCCAAAGAGCAAAGTTATTTTTTGATTTGAAATAACTACATTAAGAAAACTGTAGTGCACTTATGACTTGGTGTCACTTAAAAACAAAACAAATGAAGCAAAACAAAAATGTTGTAACTTGTATTATGCGACCGCATGATGAGCTATGTTCAGAAATAAAAACTCTGATGTTCGTTCTTACGTGTATTTGTACATGGACAGCATGCTTTGCAGCTGATGTGAAGGCTGATGCAACATTGGGCTATGTTTTCCAAAACTAGTGCTCACACTTGAGCTGTGATACATCCCACCTCAAGAAATAGATAGATAATACTTCATATATATGTCATGATGGAAATAGAGCAGCTTGAGGGAAGCCAGCTGAGACTATGTGACACCAATAACCTATACAAAATCATTTTGAATCACTAGTGCTGTTGCTAAATTCAACTGTCTAGATGTTCTTCCTTTTCCTCTCACAAGGCTGAGCATGTTGCCCCAGCAAATGCTGGGAACTCAGTACATACCAAAATGTCTCCTAGCCATCTAATTATACCCACTCTTGTTAATGAGATTTTTTTTTTTTTTTTAAGACTTTTTGTTCAAGGCATCCTATAAGATGAAAAACAAATGAACACCACCACCCCTCACCACCTCCCCCCCACTGAGTCCCAGGGTATTGTAACATCACAGACATTTTAGTGTTTTTCTTGATTTCTCAAAAAATTATGGTGAAGTGTTTTGGGAAGTGTGAGAATACTAACAAGAGGTTACTGATGAGAAGCCTGCTGAAAGACTTTTGAGAACAACAGAGCATGGCTCTTCTAAAAAAAAAAAACCCAAAAAAGTAATTTACTCTGCAATTTCTCAGGCTTTTATTATTTTTTTTGTGCCTGATCTTCAGTAGAACTCTACTGAAGATAATTTATATTTCTGGATGCTGTGCTCTGTCCAGTCCTGAGAGTCTCCCATGATGTTCCTTCATTCTGAGGTCAACCAGGCACAGTTCAATTAGTTGCTACCAGAACACATGTACATGTGAATACCAACAGACAATTTGTTAATAAACCTTCATCTTTGTCAGTGGGAGCTTCATTCACACTGCATCAAAATCAAAGGTATAGCTCACATCATTTATGTGTGAAGCCGAATCCCAAACTGCAGACATCTCGATGTTTTATTTATAAAACTCTTGACTTTCCGTAACCAAAGGTTTAGCTAAAGATTATGTGGTGACAGATAATATTTAGAATGTGAAGCAAAAGTAAGTAACCTCAAACAGTCCTGTTTTATTAAGAATCATATTCTTATTCAGCAAATAAAATGGAAGAATTCTCTTTTACAAGAATTACTGCAGAATTCCAACCATCAGATGCCTCCAGGAGTATTCTTCATCAGTCGAAACACAGACATTCTCATGAATTTAATTCTTTACTCATTCAAGATATGAAAAAGACCTTTTAGTGACAAGCTTGGAGACAGGTAGTGATCATAAACACTTTCACAAAGCAGATGTGTAATTATGGGATAATTATTTGCTTACACCAGAAGTGAGTTATTATTAATAATTAATCAAAGCCCAGGACTGTGCTGAGCCCTGTCCTGGGGCTTGCTAAGATAGACAAGACACAGAGAGGCAAGGACACATTTTTAATCATTATAATTGTATTTACTTTTCATATTACAATATCTATCTATTATCCAATTTGCTGAAGTAATAGTTCTTGCAAACTGAAGAAGATTTTTCTATGATTTAGTATTTCTTAAATTTAGTCATGGAGTTTTCATAGTTTGTCATCCAAAAAGCTGTTACTGCTGTGGGAAGTTTTGATCCTGATAGATTGAAAAAGGTTCAAAAATCTCCCACAGAGATTCTCTGAAAGATCTCTGTAGCACACTGGCTATTCACTTAGTCTTCATTAAGTCAGTTTTCAGACTATATCTGGAGTTCACTTGATATTACTCTTAAGGGCTAAATCTGGTCCTTGAGAATGGTCCCAGATTTTTCCATTTTGCACTTCACTGTAGTGAAGTCTCCTTCTGGAGACTCCTCACTGGAGTGTAGTCTCCTGCCCTTAGTTCAGGAGACATATAACCAGGAAGCAACAGTTCTAAATGTTAACAACAGAAAAAGAAATCAGTCATCTCTTTCTGGTTAAATAAATAATAATAATAACAGCAACAGCAACAACAACAACAACAACAGATTGTAGCAATAAGATTGCCACAGCTAGTCTTCTGGAAGAAGGATTATGCAGTCACTTATGCAACTCCTCCTCTTCTCACTTCTAGTTCTGATTCATCTTAGCTGGTAATTCTGTTATTTTTGTTTTTCACTTTTCCCCTAAGTTGTTTTTGTGTTTGTTAACAGAGGTAGACATAAATCTCAGTATTCATATTTATGTGGAATTCTAAAACTTGGTGGTGAACAGATGGGACTGGTTAGAGTCATAGCCCTAGCTCCAACTCATAGTATTTGATTTCATCTAACATCATGGTGAGAATCACTGAGATGTTCAGCATATACAGCAATATAGACACTATAGTGTGCTTTTTTATGTTATATTCTGAAGTTTATGATTACAATTACATCTGAAATGTCTTTTCAGTCCCCCAAGTCTTGGATTGAAAAGGTCTTCAGTAAGAGAGAATGTGCTAACATCATTCCAAGTTCAAAAGACCCTCATAGGTAAAGCATTGTATTTTTCTTTCTGTTACATTTAGAAAGATTCAGAATAAAATTTTGTAGATACTATGTGTAGTTTCAGTGCAATTCTTTGCAGTTTTGTGATGTCTCTGTTCATGATTGCTGTCATTTATGATTTTTTGTAGATCCTGTCACTAGCAACTTTTAAATGAGGCTGTTTAAGTTGGATACCAGCAAATACTAACCTTCTTCTGCTCTCAGATTTGTTACTTTCAGTCCAATAATCAAAACTGTAGAATAGCATACATCAGGGAGAGAGAAAAATGATGTGCTTATTGTCTAATAACTACTATAGTGGAATTCTTAATCCTATTTTACTCTTCTCCCTTTCTCAAAGACTAAAGCAGAATCTGCTTTAAGTAGAAAACAATGTCTGCTGCTTCTTGTGGTTCTCTGAGTTGCAGATTTTTGCTCAGGCTGCAAAAGAGTGTGAAAAGGGTAAGAAAAAAGTCAAATGTTCAATGCAGGTTTGAGGAAGAGAGAATACAAACCTTTCAGATGCCTAACAGATTGCATAAATAATCAGATGCATTGCTTAAAAAAAATAACAGAGACCACATCTGAAGGATATATAGACCTGTAAATTTGATCATATTATTTTGAACACATCTACAGTATAAATCATAACTCCTCTATGGAAAGCAGCCTGGACAGACAGCCTGAGATCTGTATTTCCAAACTAGTCACTGAAGCAATTCAATAGATTTAAGTTGAATGAATAAATGAATGAATGAATAAATAAAACATTAAATTATGTTGAGCAGATTTTTTTCCACTGGTGAATTGATATTTTAAGAATACCATTATAGGTGCTTTCTTTTATATATGCATGTAGTAATTATTCATTTATTGTCACAGATGTTCTGCAGGATGCCAAGTATGCCAGAATTTAATCAGGTAAGGCTTTATAAATGAATATGATTTTTAAAACAAGCTAAAGCGAAACATACGTTCTGTGTCTGAGAAGCAACAGTATCAAAAATAGCTTTCCTCTGAAAATGCCATAAAAGCCTTTCTGGAGGCCTCTTGGAGAAAGCTTTACTATAAGCTATGGTGCAATAAATTACATATTAATTTCCTATTTCCTCAAATTTTTTTTTCCAAAGGATTCGTGCAGCTGTCTTTGTCTTGAATGTCTCCTAAGGAACAGAGGCGAAACTTATCTCTAAATGGGTAGCAGTTCTAGCTGGGTTCTGAGTGAATGAGGCGAATAGGAAGAACAAAATGAAGGGAGAAGGAATAAGAAAATAGACACGTCCTTGACATTAATATTTTTCTAAACACTCTTCTCATCTTCACTGTCTTGATTGTTCATAATTCCTGCTTTCTGGAAGGCAAATAACGAAATTCCCATTATTTTACAGCCTTTAAGTTGTGTGTGGATTTTTCAAGCAACTAGTATTTGTGGCTTGTCAAACTTTTCAGTCCAATGCTCTCATAGCTGATGTCATTGTAGCTGGGGTCCCCAAATAGCTTTTAGTACTGTACATTTATGATAATAAATTATTAGTTTTTAAATCAAGTCTTAATTTTCCTTGGTAGCTCTTTTGCCTTTCCTCTTAAAGTTGAAGCAATAGAAAACTGGGAGTTCACAATAACGAATGACTAACAAGGTGATGCAAAACCTTTCTGTCATCTGCATCAGCATGAATATTTCCACATTGATGATACATTTCACAATTTATTTTGCTCCTGAGGTTTACATGAAACCAGAGTCACATTTTCTAAAAAGCAAGACACTCCTGTAAATCAAGTCAGTGTAAATGGTAATGGCCATTAACCCTATAGACCCAGATGAAGAATCTATTCCCTTTATCTGAATTCTCTCAAAAGACTGACCACATGTTTTTAGGCACAGAGCAGAGAAAAGATCCAGATATTTTGCAGGTATTCTGGAGGTGGCAATGCTGGGAGAATTTTGCTGCTTTTTGAGAAACTTGGAGAGAGGTTCAGATGAGTTTGGTAAGGGAGTGAGTGGTCAAGGTTTGTTTTTCACATTGTTTTAAGTCTGTCTAAATTTAGTCTGTCTAAATAAGTCTGCTAAATTTAGATGGAATTCTGTCTTTCTTATACTCCACCCTGCCCTACTGTGATCATGTTGTCAATTGGTTCAGGAAACTCATAGATATGGACATGAACCTGAAAAAAAATAATAAAGATTAGTAACCAGATAAGCCTTCTGATCAAATGCTGTATATTTTTATGAATGCAAATTCTACCCTGGGAAAGTGGAAGGATAGAGAGGAAGAAGAGGAAGTGAAAGTGTACATACCACAGCGTTTTCTTACTATATTACTGTTTTTCATTACCTTTTCCTTTTCCTAGATCTCATGGATTTCGTCCTCTCTTGCTGTCATTGCTCATATTAATCCTACTTGTTTAATCTGTCTATATGTTCAGGATGTGTTTGGGTATCTGGTGTCTTCCAGGTATATCTTCCTGCATAATAGCTAATATTTTTACTTTTATACTTTAATACACTTTGTTCCAGCAGAGCTTTTCTTTCCAATGAAAGATGGAAGAGCATTTCCACATGAGTGTTACCAGTATCCCCTCTGTTGACCGAAGCAAGGGAGTGTGTGGTCAGGCTCCTGTCTTATTCAAACAGGGGATTCAGTCAGATCCACTGTAATCCCAGACTTGGTCAACACTTTATAACTAAAGGAATCATAACTAGAATTTATTTTCCAAAGGATGCCTTCTCCTTGAGTTGTGGAATTCTAAAAGGGCCCCTCTGCTTTCTGAACTCATCCAGAGGAGACCCTGGATGCAACTGGATTCAGTCTTAGTCTTGGACTTGGCAGACAGTTTATGGCTAAGGCTGAGGTTTAGACAGCTGAGGCTACACTCATGCAGATGATTTAGAACATGTGATATTAAAACAGGTAGTTTAGGCAGGGGGAAGAGCTATTTAACAAGTTTAGATGTCAATATAAGAATAAGCCACTGCACTGTGAAGAACACAAAGATAAATCCCAGATCAAAATGCTAAACTCAAAAGTCTATCTGTGCAAAATCACTCGCCCAGAAGAGAGAGGATTTTCAGCCTCAAGGAGCTTCCTTCATCAGCATCCTGACCCAAGAGAAAAGGTCTCACTGCAGGCAACTGCTTCCAAGGAGAACTTGGGTCCAAAAGAAAACCCTGGAAATCCACAAGGGCATGTTTAATAGTTTACATAAATCAAGATGTGATCAATATGCTCTCTTTTCTTTCTGCAAGTTTTGTTGAGATGCGGTCAATATGTGTTAAAATTGTTTATTTTGGTCAAATCAGAAATTAAACTTGTTCTAGACTCCCAGAGATTTTTAATTTTTTTTTACAACAATAAAAAATTGATGTGAATGCATTGTGTATATACTATAATAATATATGTAATATATGCTGTAAAAACATAATACCTTAGGCAAATTAAGTGGTTTTTTTTTATTTTACAAATAGACTTTCTAATAGTACTTACTAATCAAATTTGATTGTATTGGCACGGTTCATGCTTTCCAGTATGTTGAACTAACCTGCCTCCACCTCAACACAATGCTCCCAGACTCATCCCAGACTACTATGCAACAGCTCCAAGGTTCATCTCATTTGTACTTCTCGAATAATGTTGTGAAAAACCTCTGGTTCCTAAGGCATCTCTGTTGTTTTTGCAAGTTATCTTTGTGTAATGTTCTGGGTGGATTTCCTCAGTTGTCCTGAAAGCCTCCTGGTCTCAAAGTTTGACTTTTGAAACAACTAAGGAGATTTTTTGCACTTTGTTCCCTCCTGCTAGACACCTAGAGAGAGTATGCCAACTGGAAACAGAGCAAGAGCTGTTGGAGAATAGTTGTCCTTTTGAATTCAGACACCTGTATGAATTAGTAGTCTTAGGTCTAAAAATGAGTATGTGTTTCCCCTGTGATACCTATGTTAGGTTTGTCTGCAGTCTTTGTCTGCACCCACTCACTGTAAATGAGGCTTTCTGCAGATATGGCTGACTACAGTGTACATTTATATTTAAGCATTTAATATGCATGTTAAATGTTGTTGTTTACTAAGACATTTTTTTGTTGTTGGCGCTCCCTGTTTCAAGACACTGATTTGCCCTGTCAGATGTTTACTTACTTTGCTATGAAAAGACAGGTTACTGCAACTTGTGTTGCTCTAGGACTTGTGACTCTGGCACAACAACACAAGAGATAATCATGTGACGATACTTTGATGGCAGCTTTCTGCATTGTTAGTCTTTGATGACTACTTAGTTCTTCAATGACTATTGTTTAAATAGGGTACTAATTCCTCAAAATTATGGGATGCCTCCCATTTCTGGTTTGCTTTGGTAGAGCACTGAATAGGTCAAATGTCCTTTGCCTGTGCCGAAAAATTAAAGTGCGTACATAATTTGTATGGTTTCTGGGTATCTCAAAGTGCCTTTTCGAAACAGTACACCTCCTTTATTTGCTTATGGCTTTTTTTAAAAAATTCATTTTTATTTTACTATTTAATGTGCTCTCATCTCCTTAGGGAATATTCTGTCTTTCTGCATATTACCTCTTTAGGATTTTGCAGATCAAGTCTACCTCTAACCTGCTCCTAGATCCACAAGTAAGGTTTCTGAGTCCCAGGGAATTCATTAAGTTTGGGATATTGGAATCTACTTCTCACAGAGGAGAAAGGAAGGATTTCTCTAAATTTCTCAAGACTATTTTAACACCAGAAATGTCTGAAAGGAAACTGAAATGTCAGATTTTGCTATAAGTTACATCAAAGGTAATGTAAAACAGGCCAAAGCCTGTCAGAGCCTGTTTAACAGTAATACTGATTGAATTTGGAGCCCAGGCTATTCATCTAGTTTCAAGCTTTTAATGATAACTAACTGAGCTTCTCCTAAATTCCCATTACCACTGCACTTCAATTGTTTTACTTTGTATATTCACTTTGCTCTTGTTAGGGTAAACATCACTCTTAATTTCCCTGTAAGACTTAAGGTCACTTCTTCTCCTCCTGGTGAATGACTGTAATGCCAAGATCTTCTTCAGTACCTAGAATAATGTGTGATCTTAAACAGTCTTGATGGCCCAAAAATTCCTCACATATGACCCCAATAAATCTCAACTGCCTTGTTCAGATCAGATTTGCTTCATGGGACTTGTCAGACTGCTATTAATGTTCCCCAAGTATCATGACAAGTATCATGACAAAATCATGTTTTTTCCTGCTAACACATGTCTTTATTTTATTCAAAATCATTTTGCCATTGCTATTTCTTTATCGGAGTTCATTTCTATTATATTTAGTATCAGGAAGCTAGAAAATAGATCTATGTAGAAAAATTTTGTGCTATTCAGATTGAGATCCAACAACTGTGTGCAAGTACATAGAGAAATGTGATAGAAATATGACATAAAATCATTTATTTTTAATGTGAGGTGTTGCTGTGGTCGGCTGATTGGAGATCACCCAGAGGTAGACTGTAGCTGGCCCATCTATCAAGCTGCCCTGCAGAAAGGTGATGAAGAATGGTCAGTACAAAAGCACACAAAGACGAGTCCTACTGATGCATTTGGGACAATCAATTTCCAAGACGGAGATCACACTTACCATGCCAAGGTTTGTGTGTAACTTGTTTGTTTTTTTTTTTTTTGATAGATCCTGGATTCATATCTCATTCATATCTTCATATGCACTTTTTTTTAAATGTAATTTTAGTATAACAAAAGCAGAAAGTGAGATTGAGTGAATATTGGATTATAAGTCCTGAAAGAATAGGGCAATATATTAGTAACTCAAATCAGAGTATGCAAACATTTTTAAGTCTGAGCCTCACTGAGATTAAGACCTACCTGACTTATTCTCTATATTGCTCGCTGGTACATTTTTATATTATTTCATTAGTGTCTTTCTTTGTGCAAGTTCTTATGTCTCACAAGATCTTTAAGATATTAGAGCTGAGAACTTTCTTAACTATTTTGTTTTCTTCAATTTGAGTATTCAAATGATTTTTAATTTACTCATGATTATATCTTACAGTATATTAGACTCTCTTATGACAGTAATTTGGACCAGCTGTTGCACCTGATGGTTAAAGAATGGCAGATGGAGTTGCCAAAGCTAGTGATATCTGTTCATGGAGGCATTCAAAATTTCAAGCTTGCCTCAAAAGTCAAACAGGTTTTCAGCAAAGGATTGGTCAAGGCTGCTGAGACTACAGGAGCATGGATAATTACAGAAGGCATCAACAGGGGTATTGTAGTTGTTTTTCTTTGTTTCATTCTTCATGATGTATTAGTATTTATGATTAGGGCAAATACAATGTATTGTATGATAAATAAGGATATTGTGGCTCAGTATGATGGAATTTTTATGAGCAAACATGCATAATGAAATTATTGCTTTGCTGTCAGCTTGCTTGCTTGCTTGCTTGCTTGCTTTCTTGCGTGCCTGCTTCCTTCCTTCCTCCCTCCTTCCCTTCCTCTCTTTCTTCCTCTCTTCTTTCAAGGCGTATTCTGCCTGTAATAAGAAACATAGTGTCAAATAGTTTTAAATAACCAGAACTTACAGAATTATACTACTTCCTTAAATGCTGCTGGATTTTGTCTACTTCCATAAAATATTAAAGTTCTGAGCACTGTGATCAGCATCTCTAAAACAGTTTTTAGATCTATATTTAATGCATATTTTATAATGAAAAATATTTCAAATTATGGTAATCCTACAATAGCCAACATACTAATATCTGAAATTCCTTAAACTACACACAAAAGCTGAAAAAATGGTCAGTAAGTGGAGGAAGCGAAAAAATCTCTACCCTGTAACTATTGAATTTATATCTGACAAACGACCTAGAGTGCTTAGTTTTGCTTTATGCCGTCTTGGAAGCAGTGGGAACTATCAGTAGGGACATGAAGCTCATGAGAAAATCCTCTTATTTGGAAAATCTCATGTGAATTATGTGAACAGAATCTAAAAGTAGAGTATAGCATTCTAACTTTAGTGTGAGGTTAAGCTAACTGAAATGGTTAATAAATGTAAATGTTAAGAATGAACTTATGTATTTGTATAAATGCTAACAAAGGCATTAGTTTCAATCTTCTGGGACTGTTTTTTCAAATAATAAGATATTTATACAGACAGATAAATTAACAACATGTATGAGTGATGTTAATTACAATATGTATTGACTTTGATATAGTATATCTGAACCTTACTATCCATGCTGTGAGTGTCAAATGTGTAAATGAGGAGTATAGTTTTATTTCTGTTCAAAATATAACTGCAAAGTAAATGATGGAGAGTCCTTTCACTTGTATTTTGTAGCAGGAATCCAAATATGGCAGAGAAATGATGATTACTCTTGTGCTTAGGGGTGTCTAGGCACGTGGGGGATGCTCTGAAAGGCCATGCGTCCCCATACCTGAGGAAGATCTGCGCTGTTGGGATCCCTCCCTGGGGCATCATTGAGAACCAGAGGGACCTTATTGGAAAAGATGTGAGTTGGACACATTTTGCTAGTAACAACCTTCATGTGCAGGTTTTAGCTTTCTTATCTACATGATTTTCTGTTTCCCTACACCGGTTTGGTTTTGTTGTCTGCAGAATAATTCTCAGATTTTGCTCAGCAGTTCAATTCTGTTGCTTACTGAAGCACTGTATGCTGCTTTTCCTATGTAAATAGTGGTTTTAAATATTTCTCTTCTTGTAGGAAATTACAATTACTTTTTGAAATTTTGTGATTAACTACATAATTGTCTTTTGCATGCAAATGATATAGTTCTACGTTCATGTGATTCAGGATAAACAACCAGGTTAATGGTGTACAGAAGTAGTCTATTAGAAGGCATAAGAAGCTTGATGGACATTTCGCACAGCATGACAAAGAAATATATACAAGTGCAAGAAGGGATAATTTGTTGGTTTATTTGAAGGCTTTGTTTATTTATTTATATTTTCTTTTTCTTTTCTCAGGTAGTTTGCCTTTATCAAACTCTTGGTAATCCACTCAGCAAGCTGAGTACTCTCAACAGCATGCATTCTCATTTTCTGATGGCAGACGATGGGACAGTAGGCAGATATGGAAATGAAATGCTGCTCAGGAGAAATTTGGAGAAGTACATATCTCTTCAAAAAATACACACAGGTGAGTACTACCTTAGTCACAGTTTGAAAATCCTATCCTAAATGTCATGGAGATACGTGGTATTTCCCCTTATATTCTGTGTACCTGCAGTTGCCTTGAATTTCACTGATTGAAAGTTACTCAGTTCAAGCATCCTGAACTCGATCAGGAGAAATCAAAAGGACAACATTCAGAAAAACATATGCAATTGGGGTAAATCTGATTTTGTGTTTTTAGTTGCAGAAAAAGAGTTATATGATTCTGGAAGTGTCAAGTTGTGATTACTTTCCACAGATTTGCATGGTTTTTATATCAGCATGAGAATGTTTCCCAATATTTTGAGTAGGCAGCACTGTCAGATTCAGTAGCACTTGAATCTTTCTCTGTTTATGGTACTTTTATTGCCATTCTATCTTGCACTGCATACCTCAGACCGTCTCAGCAACAGAAACACAGACTGATTACAAATGGAAAGTTTTAGTTTACTGTTTCTGTTAGCTAGATTTTGCAACTTCAGATCCTATTGCTTGCCTGTAGTATAGAAATGATAATGAAGATATTATCTAAACAATATCTCTTTTTATGCAGTAAATCATTTAAGCATTTTCTGCAGGTTGCTTCTTTTCTAGAGATTAAAATTATGAGGTATTTTAAAAAGATATTCACAAAATTAAAATAATGAATAGTTGCATTAAAAGTTTATGTTACCAACATAGAAAATTACCCTACATCATTTTAGTAAGTTCATGAGTACAACTTCTTTTATGGACTCTAATATTTTTTCTTTTCTTAACCTGTATTCCTATTTTTTAATTCCTCTTGTATCTCTTTTTTTCTGTATTCTCTTGTATCTTATCTGTTTCTATTGTATTTAATTTCTATTGTATCTATCTATTTGACAAAACATGCAAAAGTCTGTTAAGAAAAAGAGCGCTTGATTGCTCTTATATGGGTGTGACCTCTTTCCTTGTACATGTGAGAGGTATTGCAAATTGCAGAAGGATATTTTGCATAGCATACTCTTTCTTCTTTCCAGTTTCCAGGAAAGGGACTGTTTGTATTGCATTAAGGGGTTTTCATGGCCTTTTTGCCCTGGTTGCAGACTGTGAAAGTTAGTCTTAAAAAGTATGAGTCAAGTTCTCTGGACGATGGAGTCGTAATTTCCTCTCCATTGAACCATGTAGTTGCTGTGAGATTTCTCAAGAGTATTAATTGATGAGACATTCTGATGTATTGTTTTTCTTTTGTTTTGTGACCAAGACTTGTTTGTAACTGGTTAGATGTGTTTTGAAACAGGAATGGGCCAAGGTGTACCCGTAGTTGGGTTGGTGGTGGAAGGAGGCCCCAATGTGATCCTAATGGTGTGGGAGTACGTGAGGGCCAGCCCAGCTGTCCCCGTGGTGGTCTGTGAGGGCACTGGCAGAGCTGCAGATATCCTGGCTTTTACCCACAAACACACTGGTGATATGGGGTGAGTAGTGCCATAATGCACCTCCTGCTTGATTTGCAATATTGAGAGGGACCTGAAAGTATCTGTCTCCAAAGCAGAGATATACAAGATCACTGCCTCTAATAACGACCACAAAGTGGGTTTCTGCTGGCTTCTACTACTTTGAAGTGAGAATAGTACTTGCTCCTTCCCTGTCACAAGCCAGCATTAAAACAACAACAAACCCCTATTCTGCCAAAATAACCAGGGCTTTTCTGAAGAGGAAAGCATTGAAATTGCACCTATCTATTCTGGCTTATTTCAGTGTTTCTAGCTTCTAGCTAGGGATGCCTGATACCTGCTTTGCTTTTGGTGTCATCCCTTCATCCTTCTCAAGAGGATTGTAAAAGTGGGCTTGAGTTTAGGTTACACTAGGCTTTCAAGACTAGAGATGGTGCTGCTGGCTCTGAGTGCCTCAGTCTCAGGTGCAGAAGGACCAAAGTTCCCTAGCCTTGGTTTAGGTCCCAGCATACCATCTATACATCCCAGTATTTTATATATCTGCTATCCCATCTAGCTACAATTCCTTCTGCCACCTTCAGCACAACCTCAGCCTCCCCAGAGCCCTTGCTCGGCTGCAGACGCTGGGATGTTGAAAGACAGAAAATTGTTATGAAATTTTAAATTATTTTCTGCTGTATAGTCATAAAAAATAATTTCATAACTTTTTTTCATAACTAAAAAAATTCATAACTTTTTAATTTCTTCTGGTTCTAATGGTTTATGTGTGGAGGCAGCAGTAACTCCTGTGTAAAGAATAATTTATATTATGTGATGCCTTTGCTCTGTTTTGTTGAAAGATGGAGGAAAAAGTCACCAGAGAAGTGATAGTAAAAGTGATAGTAAAAGAGGCTTCTAAAGTGTTCCTGCTTAGCACAAGTTTCTTTTGGTGCCAAGGCATTACTTGGAGTGGGTTGAAGTAGCCAAAAATGTACTTATTTTTGCTTTCTCCTCTGTTCTTCAGGGAGCTGCGCCCTCAAGCAAAGGAAGAGGTTTTAGCAATGATCCAAAACACCTTTAATTTGGGACAGAAACAGTCCAGCCACTTGTGTCATGTTTTGATGGAGTGTATGGAGCACCGGGAATCTGTGAGTAGGAGTAATATTCTGATTTTATGATGTCTTTATTTGAAGTTGCCCTTTTAGCTCTTTCTGTGATGGGCTGTTTTGAGCTCAGCAGTTGTAGAGTGATAGCTTTCTTTCAGATACAAAGATGACAAGAGAGTATCCGTGCTCCTCTATGCATTTCTACTGTTGTCAGTACACATCATGTACTCAGTGGAAAGGATGTTCAATGCATTTGCTAAAAACTGAAAAGATGACATGAAATGAATCTTCTCTATTTAAGAAGAACCAGAAACTGATCTGTGTATCCTTTGTTTACTAAGGTGTGCATAATGTGTTTCCACAGAAGCAGAAGCTATTTGCTTGACCTCTCAAGGAAACAAGCTCATGTTATTCTGCAGTAGGTTGATGTCAATTTGTCTGAAATACTATTTTATTAAAAAAGTAAATTAATAATATTTCTCATTGAAATAGAGTAAGTACACTCAGGTTTAGAAAGTTAGCTTTTATTTTTGCTGATGTCTGTATGATTTAATCTACCACAACCCTCACCAAGAAGAAGGAACCTCAAGCATTTCTGCACCTCAAATAAAGCATTTTTATAATTCTAACAGATAACCATATTTGATGCGGAGTCTGAGGACCAGCAGGACATTGATTTGGCAATACTCACCGCACTCTTGAAAGGTATATACCTGAGAATGCAACCTGTTTTCATCAGCTATATATCCCTCTTGCCTTGCCCATTCAAAGCAAGGGAATAACATTAATGTATGAGAGCTGTCAGATGTTTTGCTTGCGTCCTAGGTACAAATATGTCTGCTTCAGATCAGCTAGATTTGGCATTAGCCTGGAACCGGCTGGATATTGCCAAGAAACATATATTGGTTTATGGACAACATTGGAAGGTATACCTTATTTTTCCCAGTGGCTTTGTATTTCAATATGATGGTGTATTTTCCTTGATTTGCATTTGCCAGGCTTTAACTGAGGAGCAGTTTGGTGCTTGGATTCAGTCTTGGCATAGTTGTCTTCGATTTGTAGAGAAACAATTCTTAGAAGCATGCTGTTTTTTCCAAATAGTTTCACTGGCCTTCCTGCATATGTGTTCCAGAAGGAATATATATCTGAAAGTCCTTGCTGGTCAAAAATATTTCATTATAAAACACACCTTTTTTTTGATACTTCAAAAAATGATGTCTGAGACTGACAGAAGTGAATCTCCTTAATTTTCTAAGAATTACAAAGCTGATTTTGTGAGTCCTTATATGTCCCTTTTTTCTTTACAATCTACATTATGTATTATGAGAAGTAGAATAACTTTTTTTTTGTGAAGTGATCTTAGCTCTAGTTTGACTAAAAAAGAGAAATTAATTTATTGCTCACCAATCCATATTTGATTGTGGTATGTAAGGCTAAATAAATGGAAAGTTTCCCCTGAAATGTCTACAGTCAGGTATCCGTCAACTAATGCGTACATTTGTTGTTATGTCCCTGGGTTTAACTCAATCTCTGTGCAATGGAGGTGATGCAACATGTTCCCACAAAGAAATCTGTTAAAAACAAAAGCTGTTGAGTGCCTTCTGAAAAGTCCAAAAAGGGAATTGCCAATTTCCATTTCAGTATTTGGGAGGTATGTGAAACACAAGGGCTGTACCACGCTGGGAACAATAAGGCTGGAACCAAATAGTGAATTTTCTGCTTGTTAAGTGAGCATCATGCAATCTGTGAACTGGGTATAGTGGAGCCCAGTGGAGAAACACAGTATATGATTGTGCAAGGAATAATTGTGCTGTTATTCATGATGAATTAGCTGATAACTTGTGAGTGCTTGACCTCATAACCTTTATAATATTTGTGTAAAGCAGACTGTTGTTTTAATGCAGTACAGGAAAGATATATTTTTAAATCAAAATATACGCATATTTTTGCCTTAAAGAAATTTATTTTAATATGCTATTACGTTTTGACTCTGTAAAGAGAAGATATCTTGCTCGATGTCTAGTTTCACTAACTGATTTATAGCTTGTATTTTTAAAAAAAATTACACTCATTTGTCTTTAACAATTCAGCTGTTATGCTATCAACAGCAGATAAAGTTTTATTAAAGCTTTTTATTAAAGCATAGTCTGTCTAAGGCATTAAAAAAGAGAACTCTGTTTATTACAGTCTATTTTTTCTGTTACAGTAAGTCAGAAGTACTCAGCTTTTGCCATTCTTGATCACTGAAGATATATTTTTACAAGGCCTGTGAATTAGCATCTTTCTTTTGCTATACATTTTCATGAAAAGCATAGTTGCTAAGGAGGCTGATGGAGCCTGCTTTGGATGGTGAACTAGCATGACTCTTAAATAAGAATGTTAAATATTGGTGGCTTTTTTTTGGCTGCCTGATATTTTCACTTGATGCTTCTGGTTCATATAGAGCTGGGATAATGAATGACATTTGCCCTTTCCCCACCGCTGTGACAATGAAGATTTTAGTGAACAGTTTCAAAGTACATCTTCAGTCCTAACTTTTCCAAAACACTCATCAGTTTCATTTCTTCTTATCTCTGACAATCTACATACTTTTTCCAGATGTTTAAGTCCCTTTTTGCGGGGAATGGGCTCATGAACACTGCACCTAGTAGTCAAGATGCTGGATTCTCCATTGATTTATTTAGTGATGTATATTATTACATCATCTATATCTCATACATTATTCTGTAGTCATCTGAGAAGGAAACACATTATTCTTTATGTCTGTTTAACTTGTACTAAGTTTGTATTCATATTTTCAGAAGACAGTCCTGATAACATGATTTTTGAATTAATTTTAAGACTGACATTGCCCAGGCTGGGTTGTTACACCAATGCACATTATTTCACACTATTTTCACAGCAGAGTTTCATCACTTAGTCCCCACAATTTGCTACTACTTTACTGATGACTTCTGTAATCTTTTCTAACGACTCTTCAATTTGAAACAGTTCCTCAGATTTGTATGCTATAAAGAAGACCTTTGATGTAGGAACTTTCCTAACATATTCCGTAGTGAGCAGTGAGGCAAAGAATTAACTCAAGGTTTCTTCAATAGCCTTACCTCCTTGAGTGTTTCTTTTATACCTTGATCATCTTTCAGCCTTACAGATTCACTGGCAGTCCCACTGCTCCCCCTCCTCTGCTTCTCCCCCTCCTCCTTCAAAGAAAAGATCTTTGTACTTGTTCTTATCTATTTTGAAAGAAAAAGCCCAGAATATCTTCTCCCCAACAAGTGAAATGTAAAAGGCCCATAATAAACAATTCTTACGTCCATCTTTCTTCTCCAAGCAAAAACTGGAAAGGTATATACTTCTCTTTTTTTTTTACCTCCTCTATTAAGGAGGTAAAGGTCGTACATAGTATTTTGTTCAGACACTGCAAAGAAGCAAAATAAACAAAATAAAATCCCAATTCTAACAATTCTAAAGTTCCTTTTTTGACTTAGTTACATTCTTAATTAATGAGCAGTAGCTCCCTCCTCTATCTGTTTACCACTCTGAAGGTCTACGGTCTCGGTAGGGCTGTTGTAGCCTGTTTTCAAGCTTTTGAAACTTTTGAAGCTTTTTATTATGTATTTAAGTATTTCTAGAAAACACACACGGTTATATACTGATTGTAGGCATTTATTTTTAGAGTGCTGGTCCTAAAACATCATTTGATAAGGATTATAATCAGCTGTTACTGTGTTTCTGCTAAAATGTCAGCTCAGTGTCAAATGGGCTTTGCAACAAAGAATTTCATTATTGTAGTTACCACTTTAAACCTCTTTAAAACACACTGGTAGCCCAAGGAACGACTGACTGTTCAAGGAAATTTAATCTAGAAAGGGCCACTTGAAATATTTCTGAAAGAAACAACAATAATTTAGATGCATTGTGCAGACTTTCTTTTGACACCTGACCCTCCTGTAATGTTTACTGATCTTTTAATATTGCAAAAATCTACATTACACAAATGCATACATAAAGAATCAACTTTACATACCAAGTTGCTACCTGCCTAGGTTTCATGCCAAGACTCTCACTTTTCACATTCAGCTGCATTTATTGAACTTGAGTATCCTGTAGAAATTTTCTTTTGTTTTGCTCTCTTAGTTAACCATGTTCCAAACTCCTTTACTATTTTGCATTGAGAAAGCCTGTTAAGCACTATACAAGTACTGTGACTACAGTGCTTCCCCAATTTGATAGTGTCGTAGGTAGAGCTCTTTGAAGTAAGTTTCAGAGAGTATCCTAACACAGATCCTTTCTCATATTTGAAAAGAAATCTACATTAAAGAATTTCAAGTCCTATAGGAAGATCGTGAAATATACTACCTTGAAATGTTTTTTGTCCTATGTCAAAAAAGGAAGTTTTTTTCTCTCCATTACCATACATTAACATCTAAAGTGAAATTGTGAGTTGGAATTGTAAGTTCCAAGTGACTTGGAAATGTATTGTTGGAAACTGACTGTAAAGTCAGATTTGTAGAAGTCTTTACAGATGTTCAGTGTGTGGAGAATCATTTTCTCTCCTCCTCTCTGTTTTACACAAATGCCTCCTGCAGCATATTTTTCTTTTGGAACGTACACTTTAATGAAACTTTTTTATTTCCAAAAGAAAGTAATATGTCTTTTTCCCTTCTTATTCCTATTCTTCTGGAGGTTGGTGCCTTGGAACAAGCAATGCTGGATGCTTTAGTGATGGACCGTGTAGATTTTGTGAAGCTGTTAATAGAACATGGAGTGAATATGCACCGTTTTCTTACCATATCTCGGCTGGAAGAGCTTTACAATACAGTGAGTGTTTGAAATCCAAGCATAAAAAATGGCGCACATGTAGCCTATAGATACGAATGTACAGAGAGAATAATATTTTTCTTAAACAATTAGATAGTAAGGACACATTTTAAGGAAGGGCTTTTGAAAGAAAAATCAAAAATGGACATTTTTGATGAGTTTTCATTATTAAAGTTAGATTTTTTGATTGTTGACCTAGCTTTTTATTTTTGAATTCATTGAACCTGAACCAGACAGAATACAAAAATGAATCTCATGAAAAATGTATTTTGATTTTAATTTGATTTCTGACATACATTTATCTCATCGAAAATGGTCTGCTGTTTAACATAGGTGTTATCAAATGCTTTTTAAGATGTCTCTATGTTTAAGATAAAATAAATGCAGATTGGTGTGTAAGTGGTTCTTAACAGGTTTATGGGGTGACCTTGAATAGTAGAGGTTTATCATTTTAGATTTCTTTCACAGTTTTGATTTTCAAGTATAGAATATATTTATTTACTCTCTTCTTTCACATCACAGAAACAAGGACCAATAAATCTACTGCTGCATCACCTTGTCCGAGATGTGAAGCAGGTAATATATATATAAGAAAAGCTAGGGAGTGAAAAATGATGCTTAAAACTTTACTGTCCAGCAGCACACTGCTTTTAGATGATACTGGAGAATATTTAGGAATAAAAGTGATAGGTTCAATACTACACTGCTATATCTGGTGGTTCATCTTCATCCCCCAAGCAATTAACTAAACACTGAATGCTTCCAAGAGCACCATACCTTAATTTGAAAGCTAGATAGTTTGTGTAGATGAGACTGTCTCTTAAGTTACCAAAGTGATATTATTGATTTTATGAAGGATAGCAAATTAGAGTAGTAATTATGCTCACTGCTTTAAGTTTTTTTTTAATTACTTTATTTTTTAATTTCTTTCTCAAAGCTAGAAAAGCCTTTCCTTGTTAAACAGTAGCAGAAACATACTGTGACAAGATGACATTTTTTTGTGTGCTGCAATGCCTGGGAGAACAGAAGGTGGCAGTGGATGACTACTGCATGGAGCATTGGCTGCTTTAGGAGTGCAAGGGCAGCCTAGATATTTAGCTATGCATTTATTTCATTTCATGGTTGTGTTATCTGCTGCAAATCCCAGCACTGATTTCTCAAGAAGGTATGAGCTGTTTGTTGCACATATAGTTCCCACTGTAGGAGATACCCAGATCCAAAACTAGATTAGCTGACTAATTCTTCCAGGGTATGAATATTGATATAAAACAAAATGGCAATCTGACTGTTCACAGAGTTGTGTGATACCAAGTACTGGTATTTCTGGAATGATTTTCATATTGTGTTTTTTACCATAATGCCAATCTCCCTGATGCTGCTGTGGATGAGTGCAAAGGTATTCTGGTCTCTCCAGCAAGCTATTTTCTAAACTATCCAGTACTAATGGGCATCTCTGGAGTCTCATTTATGTGATGAACCTGGAAGATCTCTGTACTGATAATACATTCATCTTTTCAGGCTGAGGAGTCTCTCTCGCTCACTCAAATTGAAGCAATGATCTCCTTGATATGATCCTGCTCTTAAAACCCTTGATTTGGTTACTTCCCAGGACATTTTGGGAGACCACAGCTCTAAAGGGACACCTGAAATAGAATGATAGAATTTGGTGGAATGAGGATGAATAATTTAAAAATTTTCCACAGCAGTGCTTATTCTAGATTCACATGGGACCTACTGATGGGTCTAAATGTTGAAAAGACTTTCACAGCTGAGCTTCTGTAAGCATGCGTGAGCGATGTGTGCACAGACTATGCAGTCACAGTCTTTTTAAAGGATAATACATTGGCTAGGACTCTCACCAAAGAATTGTGAACCTGGATTTTGGGATATAATTTCCAATATTATGAACACTACTGCTGACACTTTGTGTTTGAGTAGACATACATGGGCGCAGAGAAGTATCCATATCTATAGGTTAGCTTAACTCTGAACACAAGAGCTGGTAAGCTGCCTCTTGTGAGAATGCTTTTTGCACAATCCCCTGGGCTGGATTTTGTTATTTGGCTGGACTGAGAGCTGTCACAAAAGTCTGTTGAGAAAAGCTGTGACTAATGAAGAAAATGGCTTTTCACAGTTTGAAAGAGAGAGACCAATGGGAATATGTAACACCTCTGATTCTGTCTATGCCCAAGTCCTTTTTTTTTTTCTTTTTTTTTTTCCACTTCTAAGAAGCTACAATTTAAAGATCTTCAAAGTTTAAAGTTTTCTATGATTTAACATTAGAATGTATGTGTTTGTCAGAGAATTTGACCAAACCTCCTGTCCTGGAGTCACAGCAAAGAAAAAATGGGAAGCAATGGTGCTTTAAGTGGAGATGCTGAAGGTCTAGCTGATGTAAACACAGATGCTACCCTAGTTGCCATGGATCTCTTACAAGAGACCACATCTCTCCAGGAATTATAAAACATATAAATATGTTTCATATACTTGTCCTTCATTTATGATTACGCAATAAGTAAGCCTAATGAGAAAGTCATACCACGCCAGTTTTCTCTTGTTAGCAGAGAAACAAAACTCTCTTCAATATGCCTAGTTGTTGGTGATTTTATAGATGGATCATCACCCTTACTGAATGCAGTTGGATGTGGCTAGTCTTCACAGCATTACAGAATGTCTGAGGTTGGAAGAGACCTTCAGACATCACCTAATCCATCCTCTACTCAAAAAGGGTCACCTAGAGGAAGTTATTTTGTCTTCTTTCACTGTGTAAAATGTCTTGTGAACATTTGAACAGCATTGCCAAATGCTGACATGATTGGATGCTGAATGAAGTGACATTGCAAAATCTTGTGACATTTCAGAATACCCTTCCATTGGATTACAAGATATCGCTGATTGATATTGGTCTGGTGATAGAGTACCTCCTTGGTGGAGCTTATCGGAGCAGCTACACAAGGAAACATTTCAGAATCCTGTATAATGATCTCTACAGAAAACACAAGGTAACATCAACAAAATGGCCACTACGGGTCACAAAGGAAAGCCAAAATGTAAGACCTAAGAATAGCTCAGGTTATGATAGGCGTTTGACTGAAAAGGTTAGGTAAATGTATTCCATGCCTAATCTGTTTTGTGGATATCTTAGTCAGCTGTGATAAATTTCCCAATAAAACAGAAAAATCTCCACCAAATCCTTCAGAAGAATACTGGTAACTGTTAAGTAACTGTTAGTTCAAGAGATTATCTTTTTTGTCTGATAGACAGGTTGCAGTGTCCTCCAGAATTCATCAATAAAGATCTTCAGGTCTGTGCTGAGCAACCTTTCCCCATTTGTGAATGTGATTTCTGCTTGGCACTTCTGGGACTTGAGCCAAGTTATGGAAAAATCATCGAATTCAGTAGACTTTGATCTAGCCTAATAGACAATGTCAGCATGGCACAATAAAGACACTGTAAATCTCTCACCCAACTTCTTAGCAAACATCTTACCTTTAGAAACAGTCCAGCAATAGTCTGGGCTCATGAGCTGTGTTTTCGTGGTGGCATTATTTCCTTGAACTTCTGGTCGTCACCTGCAAAGTCTTCTACTGGCCATACCAGACTGCATCCCTGATGCAGTGTCTCTGCAGGCAGTGGGTTGCTTTGTCTGTATGGTCTGTTCAGAATATTCTGGATGCTGAAAGTGGTTCACCATATGTCACTGTCTTTTATCATATCGGCATACTCTTAGCAACACCTCTGCAAACCAGTAACTACCTCAGAAAAACAACCTGCAAATGTACCAGATTCCTTATTTTGCTTGTTGATTTTCCAAACCAGTAACTTGAAAAAACTTGAAGTTCTCAATATGTTTGTCAGTTATTAATCCTCATGTTACTGTAGGAGTAGATTCACTGCACACATACATTTCACGTTCTTTCTCCATTTTTCAGAGTAAAACAGAACTACAGTACTTCTGATTGCAGTAAAACTACAGCAAACTGATGACAGTATTTCCTTCTGTAAAACAAAACAAAAAAATCTTCATCTCAGTGTCTTGTTTCCATGACTGGCAGAAATATTTGAGGGCTTTTAGAAGAAATGACAGTGGAAAATTAAAATATGCCTTGGAGTGAATAGAAAAACTGTGGTAGAGTTTCCTATGCATCACTGATTAATTATAAAGCCTAAAAAGTGGTGTGTGAGCTACTGTAATGCTCTTTGTGGTGTCTTCATGAAGTACAAATTGTGCAGGAGATGAGTGAAATCACATTGTCTTGTAACTGGAAGATGAATATGGAGACAAATGTTAATGATTCAGTTCATAACAGTCTTCCTTCTGAGATGGTACTGAACAAAATGCTCTACAATGTTAGATATGCTATCCTTCTGAGGAAAGGAAAAGCAAAACTTCAGAGAACTTCTGTTTCTTTAAGCACTTATGACTACTTTTGTAAGGGTAAGCACTGAGAAAACATTCTGTATCAGATAATTTTGTTGTGGTCATGCAAGCCCTTTTGCTCTTTTAGTGGAGAGTACTATTGCAGGAATCAGCGTTTTGTCTTTTGGAGATTCAGAGAAATAGTTTTCTTAATTTTACATGGGATACAAGCCATTGTTTCCTTGATAGTATAAGCTCCAGCCGTAATTACAATGATAGTAAAAAGTTTTCACAGGCACCATTGAAAACAGAAATAGAGATGGACTTCATCCCTAATCTGCATTTCTCTGTTTGTGTTTTGTGGTGTACCTTTGGATCTAGAGAGTACTTTCCAGTTTTTCTCAGAGCCTGTCTCATCATTCCCTTCATCAGAGTAATCAAATGAGTAGCAAAATGGAATCTGTTGAAAATACTTTGCATTCTCAGTTCTTCAGAACTGCACAACCTTACAAATACAAGGTAATGTAATTATTTAATCAAACCTTACTTTTGGACATATTTAAGTGCTAATCTCTTTGTGGAGAGATTTATTATAGATGAATTCTATTCAGATTTGTTAATTATCACAATTCAATTTAAAGTCCATGGAAAAGATGTTTTACCTTGCACTGTTCAAGAAATAAAGAATCAAGAAATTCAAGCTATGATTTCTCCTAGGACACTTTTAAATTTCCATTTACAAGTTGATAAGGCACTCGTCCATTGAACATGTAGCATAAAGTCACTGAGAATACAGTATGTGTAAAAATTCTTCTTGTTTGGAAGCAATAATAGGAAACCTCTGACTCAGGATTGCGTATCAAAGTAGTTACAATAAGCCTTCTAAGAAGAGATATACTTCTGTTACCAGGGAAAGGATGACAGAATATTTTGTTTTTAAGAAAAGATCATTCAAAATTAAAGCTTGCCCATGTGTCAGACAAAACATGAAGTTAAATAAACTTAGTTGACTTTGTTGAAATTGGTCTGAGCCAAACAGAACCCCTTATAGCACTGAAAAGACCTGAGGTGAAGGCTTTTGCTTTGCCTTTAATGGTGAAATATCTAGACATGAATGCATAGTAAGTTTATATTACAAATGTGAGAGATGTAATAAAAATCACCATTAATTATCACAAGTCTTTGTGTTCTTCAATCTACAGAGTGCTTTTCTCTCCTGCCATGACAAAACTAAAAGATAATCATAAAAGGTTAATACTCTGCTGTCAAGAGGACAGCAGATTAATTAACAAAGCAGGTTGCAAATGTCAAGGGTACAGATTAATGAGAAATGGGTGTTTTTCACTCCACTGATACAAACAACTTCTTACCGTTGATGTTCTGAATGTAATCCTACCTATGATTTAGGACTTACATCTATATAATAATTAAACCACTTGCTAGTTGTAATTCAAATCTGCATACAATTTTAACCGCATGAATCTGAATCTCAGCAGTTCATTCAGATTTTCTATCCTTTAAACAATTTTTAGGAAAGATCCACTGCTTTCCACAAGTCTAAGAAGAAGTCAAAAGAGTATATAAATTTTGCAGAAGACTATGAAACATCTGGCTTTATTTATCCCTATAACGACCTCTTGGTTTGGGCAGTATTAATGAAGAGGCAGAAGATGGCAATGTTCTTTTGGCAACATGGAGAGGAAGCCATGGTTAAGGCTGTTGTGGCTTGCAAACTCTACCGGGCAATGGCACGTGAAGCTAAGCAGAGTAACATGGTGGATGACACTTCAGAGGAGCTTAAGAAGTACTCAAAGTATGAGTTCTCCCTTCACTTAATAAAGATCTGCAGTGCGTAGCATGGTTTTCTAATCCACTAAGATTAGAGATGCCACAGTGTACGGAGTGTAAAAAAATACTTTCAGACGTTCAGCATTCATAGTATATAATGGGGAAGCACAACCTTGCTGAGCTTTAGAGGAAAACTAATAATTAAAAGGCCAAATGGGAGATCAGAATTTTCCCTTAAAGCTTTGCTTACCATAATTTATTATGTTAAAAAAAATGGTGGACCTGTGTTGAATTTTTCAAATGTACTGTAAATGATAATGAGCAAACAAGAGTCCTGATTTGCCTAAGATATAAAGAAAAAATACACTTGAATATCTGAGTGAAAAAAATGACCTAGAAGCTTTTTTAAAAAGTTTGTGATTTCATTTTCTTTTCTCTTTCTTTTTTGTTTCTTTTTTTCCTCTGTAAGGATCTGTTGAATGCTTTCATAATCATAATTCCTCAGATTCAGAGTGCAACAAGATTTTCTGTCTTCTTTTGCAAGTAGCTTCAAAGAAGGGAAGGTATATCTTCATTGAGCAGTCTCTCCTAAAAAGATATGTAAGAAGTGTAAAAGATAGTTGCCCTTGCTGTCCACAGTCATGACATATCTGTTGTTGAAGAAAATATACACTGGTTTTTATGGGATCTATTTTGATTGTAGAAACAGGTTAGGGAAGAAAACAAACCAAACACAGAAACAGAAACTAGGATGACAGTAAACTTTGTGATTAGGAGTAAATATTTAGACATTCCCTGAATTATGTTTTGTATATTGATAAAGAAGTGAGAAAAATGACAGAAGGCATGCAATTCTTGAACAGAGCTTTCAAAACAACGTCTTTGCACCAGTAATTTTGAGTTCTGATTGAAACCTTTTATATTGAATATTAACTGTTTGCTGCTGTAGGGAATTTGGGCAGCTTGCTTTAGATGTTCTGGAGAAAGCATTCAAACAAAATGAGCAGATGGCTATGAAGTTGCTGACCTATGAACTGAAAAACTGGAGCAACTCAACTTGCTTAAAGCTGGCGGTGTCTGTGGGGCTGCGGCCCTTTGTCTCCCACACCTGCACACAGATGCTGCTCACTGATATGTGGATGGGACGCCTGAAGATGCGGAAGAACTCCTGGTTTAAGGTACATCTCTTGCTTTTGCCTTTCCTGACTGTTTAGATGCTTTGTAGATATCTCCATAGGTATGAACGGATTTACTGCGATTTCAGACATGCATGCTCCAGCATGGATTGGAACTGATGCGCATCTAGTGAAGAGAAGAAAAGAGGGGAAAAAGAGGACAGTTTCTACTGATGTTTTACTTTTTTTTTTTTTTTAAAAAGATGAGGAAAATACCTGGAGTTTTCCTGACAATCGTGCATCTTCCGAGCTTTCTTGATCTGTTTCTATTCCCACTGCCCAGCTGTGCCTGCTCCTCTGGCAGAGCTACTGATGAGAGGATCATTCTGTTGATGTGGCAAGCAGTATCTGCAATATCCACAGATACCCCTAACTCTCTCAGAAGCCACAAAACACTCCAGAGTAATGCATAACACACTGCTCTAGAGGCTATAAGAGTGGCATATGGAATTTCCTGCTTCAACAGCCTCATACAAAGCTTGGGTTTTTGCCCTGGGTTTGTGCTGGCACCATGAACAACTGGCTTTGGCCTCAGGCTTGTGCTGTCAGTGACAAATAATTTGTTGTCTTATGTTTCTCTCTTAGGTTATTATAAGTATTCTTCTGCCTCCCACCATCTTGATGTTGGAGTTTAAAAGCAAAGCAGAAATGTCTCATGTGCCTCAGTCCCAAGACTTCCACCAATTTACATGGTACCATACAGATGAGAGCCCACCCAGCCCTAAAGATAGCTTGTCCCTGGTTAGTCTGCAGTGACTGGTCGTTTGTGTCTATCTGTTCCTTTACCACTGTATACATGAAGGGAGAAGGGAGGGAACCACCTGGAAATGTTAGGATATGCATCTCAAGAAATAGGACTTCAGTTTCTGATTAGATGCAGAATTTGTGTGCAATCTTGGACAAGTCATCTGTCCTGAGTGTCTCTCTCCTGTCTGTTATTCTACCAAGATCCTTCCTGACTTTACATGAGTGTAATGAGGTTATCATTAACTAACTCTGGTTATACAAATATCACAAGTTATAAAGTCTGTTGATGATGCATAAAAATACATATATAATCTTGTATTCTGCGTAATCTGACAATGGTTTCGTATTTTACACAAATCCTTAAAATTCGTTTCATTTTACACAGTCAAACTCTCCAAGGTAGGGAAATCCAGAATACCTGAGAGTCAAAGTGGCATCCCATTCCTCTCCACCCTCACTTTTCTATCCATTCTGCTTGGCCAACAGTGTCTGCATATTGGCACTCAGCCTCTCTTTCCGTCTCTATTTCCATCCTTCATTCTTCATCTTTCCTTGTGATATATGTATCAAATTATGTCTCAACCCTTCCGAAGACCAAGATCCTGCCCTACTTGTTCAAAAGAAGGAAATCTTTACTGCAGGATTTCTTAAGCATAATAGAGACGTCATTTAAAGCACAGGAGAATAATTCTGCTTTCGGTTTAATTGCCTGAGCTTAAACCTGAAATACTCTGCAAGGAGGTGCAGCTGTGAAAAAAGTCCTTCTTAAACCTCACTCAGGATAGTCACCAGCATAAAGCCTGGCCTTTTAAGCACTGAATTACTCCACATTTCTGCTAAGCAGAGCTGCGTATCTGTCATTCCCTCATTCTCTACAACGATGTTTCAGCACTGAAAATTTCCAAGTTTTGAATCTGAGGCACACAGCAAACACTGAGAATTTCCATCAAAATGGGCAAATGTGGATGAAGCCCTAACCAAGTGAAAGCAGAATTGTCAAGTGAGATGCGTCAGACAATCCTGCTTGCCCTGCCTGCAGACAGCAAGCATTATGAATGGTTTCAGACCTTCTCCATTAGCTTTCAATTTGCGTAAAACAAAACCAAGCAGATAGTTCATTAGGAAATTCCCAGCAAGATGGCTGACCTGTCAATACCACACCCGAGTTTCCTCTCTCTGATGCGGAAAAAGGCTTGAAGCTCTGAGCTCCTGCAGTGCCTGTCTAATACAGTCAGTTCAAAAAGGCTTTCTATGGTGTAAGGTAGCAGCTATGATACAGATGACAGGCCAATTGCAATTATTTGCAGCAGGGATCCCCTGCAGACTGGAAGAAAGGAAGCAAAACAATGTGTGTGCTTGTCTGACCTGCCTCAGACAGAGGTGCTTCCTTTCTGAGCCAGCAATGAGTTTCACTTCTTGTTTTATCTAGTGTGGAGTGATGTTTAAAACATATGGTTGAGCTACCACTTAAATAGTTCAGTAGGAAATGCAGAAAAAAAAAAAAAAGATGGAAATTTCAACACTGTATATATGCCATATGGAGTGTTTTTCATACACAGTCAAATTGACCTACTGTGGCTGGAATTCACACTTGCTCACAGAACAAAATCTCCACCTCAGAAAATCCAATGTTAATTCTGTGTATCAAATTCTCTCTTTTAAATCTACTTCTCAGGCTAAGGTGGCGGAAAAATTGCAGTTTTCACCAAGTTACCCAGGGAATGTTGTGTATTAAGAACAAGCCTCTGTGTTTCAAGAAAAATGCTATGCTGTGAATGTCTACAAGCAGTAGATTTTAGCACTGCAACTAGGCAAGGCAGTTGACCAGTCCTGAAACAAAGCTAGGCCAGGTGGATTGGTTAGCTTGGCTAGCTATGGGCAGTACATAGTTCCCAGGCCTTTGCCCCTCCCTCTCTCAATACTCCTTGCAGTAGCATTTACTTTTCTGCTGTGGATCTATAGCATTTCTTAAGGTTCAACAGAACCTCAGATATTTATACCTTTGGTATTCAGACAGGTGCCAAGCTCTGGATGTAGAATCAAGTCTTTTTTTTTTTTTATTTATTTTTATATTTATTGGTTTTGATGGGTAAGGCTTTCTGTAACAGAGTACTTATTTATTTCATCATGTTCTAATCAGGCCTGCATCAAAAATAGCAATTGGATTGCATGCTTTTAATTTCACTGTCCTGGCACTTTCTGCCATGAGTATGTTTTGTCTGTATAGTGCTCTGAACGGTGGCACTTTTTCCTTTATTTTGGATGCTCTTTTGTCACACAGGTTTTTTTTATGCTTATTTTTCAGATAGGAGAGGTAAAACAGAGCGCGATTAAGTAACTTGTGTAAAACTTAGAGCAATCTGTGTCAGAAGTAGGAGTGGGTTCAGGTTGACTAATGCCTAGTCCAGTGCCTCAATAGCAAAAGTAAACTCTAATGATTACAAAGAACAGTGTGTGTTAATTATTGCAAATGAGATGGTTGTAGTGGGACACAATCTGAATGTTTCTTTATTTAGAACAAAGCCTAAATACCTGTGCCTGTCTTCCTGCTAACACAGCACAACTTTTACAGTCATAGACCATGATTTCTTGCTCTTAAAATACTGTTTCCTTCTAAAAAGGATTGCGATGTGGAGACTGCGCCTCAGAAGTCTGATGAAAGCCACGTGGACAGTGGTCAACAAAACCTTCCTGGAACTAGAAAAATCTACGAATTCTACAATGCTCCAATTGTCAAGTTCTGGTTTCATACGGTTGGTTATTGCACTGTAAATCATATTGCTGAAGTCCTCTTCTAAAGCTTTAAATGTTACTTGTGAAGCTTTAAATATTTACTTTGCCTAACGTTATTTTACAGACAGTTTACTTTGTCTAACACTATTTAAAGTCAGTTGAAGGAAAGACAGACGTTTGAATTTTTTCCTCACAATTATTTTTTCAGATAAAATTGTGCTGTTGAAATAAAAAAAATTGATGACAGAGAACTAAAGGAAAATCCCAGTACATATTTTTTTCCCAGTAATTAATTGCATCTACAGAGATAAACTTGATCTGACCTTAAAAAGATAAGATTTCACATATATTCTTGTCCCTTTATTTAGAAGCTGTTTCTTGAAGAAATGTTGATATAGGTTATAGTTTACTATAGAGAAATATGGATTTGTGAAATCATTTTTTTTAACAAACCCTGTATCAGCAGAATCTGTGATCAAGAAGATTTCAATGTAGAAAAACTTTGACCAAAGCATTTTAAAGGAATAAGTTTTTCTACATTGAAATCTTCTTGATCAAGTCCAAGGTGGAGATGCATTGCATACTACTTATTGTCATTGTCTGCTTTGTTTTTTAAGCACTGAAGTGCCAATTTTCAAATCATGTTTAATAACAGCTTTGGACATCTTGAGGAAAGATTTTTAGTTCGAAAATCTGATGGTGTCCCAGTAATTTGGGTGTATTTTCTCAGGCGAAATACTTGTTCATATGTTGGCAGAAATCTGTTGGTTTTTTATTGCAGCTGTCTGTGCCTCTGGAACATGTAGTGTTGTTTTGTAGATGGCATACATGGCTTTTCTCATGCTGTTCACATATACCGTGTTGGTAAGGATGGAAACAACACCCAGCGTGCAAGAATGGCTTGTTATTATTTATATTTTCAGTACTGCCATAGAAAAAGCCAGGGAGGTAAGTCTTCTTGCTGTGAATTTTGCAAGGCATAGGAAGACAACTACTTCTTTTTTTTTTTTTTTTTTTTTTTTTAAATATTCCTAATATTTCTTAAAGCCAGTGGGAGTGTGCAAGTTCCTCGAAACTAATAGTGTTCAACTGAGGTTTGGATCCTTGGTGTTGGCATTGATTTCTTAACTTTTCAGAATAGGCCATTAATCTTACACTTTAGATATTTACTTTAACCGTGTATATTGTTGTCAATTAACACATAGTATAAAAAAGGTATTCTAGGGGTCCACATCAAGTCCATCTGACTACCTAGAAACAAGATTAGAAAAACTCCATCATATTTTAATGATGTGTGAGCTGAACAGGAAAAAAATACAATGATCAGTTTAAATCAATCACATTAACTGTAGTTGATTAAATCTGAGCTTCAGAACACGTCTTGCACTGCAAAGATGAGGTCAGGCATCTATATCTTTCCCAAATTACTTTATCTGATCAGACATACCTTCAGTGTGGAATTGGCACATGATAATCAACAGTATTGTGAGGTATTTTTTACATAATTTTTGTAGTCCTGTTTTTTTAGGAGAATAAAACAGTGAAAAAAATCAGTTCTCAGTGAAGTACGGTTTTAAAATATATCACTCAGAAGAGTGTGAAGGTGCAAAAAGGATAAAGTATCCTGAGGAGTAGCAGAAATTTTGGGAGGCATGTGGAAGTTCTGTAGCTGCATGAGATAAAACTGAAAAAAACAAACAAACAAACACGGAGTGTTTCACTGAGAAGAAAACTGGATATGCAGTAGCAATCACTTTGGAGATCACTGTTGTGCTATTGCATCCTTTTGGTCAGCATCTTCTTTCTATCATTAACTCTCACTGGATACCTACAAGGTGGTATCTCTTATGTGTGTTTCTTTGTCCATATGCTAGTTGCAGACTGCTGAAGACTTTGTAGGGCATGGTGTCTAACACATGCAGGTAACTAACTGCCAAGGGCCTTGCTGTATGCAACTGCAATCCCACATTTCCCTAGATTGTATCAAATAATTGCTAAAGGATTTAGGCCCTGATCCTGCAACCAGCTACTCATGTGGGTTAGTCCAGCTGAGTTCAGAAGGATCAGCTGTTTGTGCAAATGTGTTCCTGTGTGTAATTCTTGCAGGATCAGGGAATAGCATTTGAAAACCTCTCTTTCACTTGCTCCTTATCAGTGTGATCTTACATAGCACTGCATAATTGGCCTCACTCATGCAATGTGTAAAGGTGTTGTTTATGACTGCCCAAAGATTCCACTTCACACATTTGGTCAGTGAAGCTTAAACTCCCCTTGGGGCACTCCAAGAGCCCAAAGAGTGAACATTTCATTCTTACCTTGCTTGCTGCCCGTGTTCCTTTTTTAGCGTGTCCTTGGTGGAATGCAAGGATCTCGCTTTGTATTTTCAGTCTAAAGTAAAATGCATTAATTATTTTCCTGTTAGCAGAGTTAGATTGACATTTTCCATGACTTAAGGGCTTTTCAAATAGCTGTTACAGGTCATGACCATTCCTCTAGAAAATAGTAATTAATTTATAACAATACATATGCATAACAGTTCTGTACTGCCTGCCCCTTTCTGCTGAGGAACATGCCTTTCAGTGAGTGGGTTCAATATTAAAATTTTCCTTAGAACAATCTATTCTATTTACTTAAGCAATATGACATTATAGGTTCAACACAAGTCTCAGTAGACAGTGCATTGCAGCAGTAACATATGCATTTCTGTAAACAACAGAGAAAAAGGAATATATTCCCAAAATCATGAAACTATTCAGACAGGAAGATTTTAAAGACTGTAACTGTGATTTTAATGGAGCTTCTGTTGTTTTTTTCCACATTCTGCTCAGGTGTTTATATCAGAACCTGGAAAATTCAGTCAAAAAGTGAAGGTGTGGATTTATGAATACTGGAATTTTACTGATTCTGTAGCTATCATTCTGTTTATAATTGGTTTTGGCTTGCGCTGGTTCAACCCACCTGTTCAAACAGCAGGGCGACTACTTTACTGCTTGGATATAATATTTTGGTACGCACGGCTCCTCGATCTTTTTGCTGTGAATCAGCATGCTGGCCCCTACTTGACAATGATTGGGAAAATGGTAAGTGTAACCCTTGGGAGAATAATTTTTGTAGTTTAGGTATCTACTGGAGAATTCGTAAAGGTCAGAAATAAATCTGGGAAAGAATGGGGGCCAAATGAGAGAAGACCTAATAGCTCATAGCAAATACATTACTTGCATTACCACCATTTTTTTTCTGCTTTTGTGAATTAACATTCAGACTTCAGCTCTGTTTTTGTGAGTTAATGTTCAGATTTCAGCTCTCTCTAATTTATTCGTTACGTAAATTTATTCACAAAAGCCATTTTCATTTAGTTCTTCAGAGGAGAGTTGCGTTTGAGTTGAATTTCTGATCTGGCTTCACAATAGGAGGAAGAAAAATCTCTGTGTCTAACTGATGGGCTCACTACTGTAGATAATTCCCATAGCTCTTGGAAACTATCTCATTATTATTTTACATTTTGATTTGAATAATTATCTCCCATTTTTAGCAGACAAAATTTCTCTGAGATCAAAGTTAATATTTTTTTCTTCTGGTATCAAAACTGCTCCCTAGTCTTGAGGGACATCTGCATACTCCCTCTGTAATCTCACTCCATTATTGGGAACTATCTTATTAATACTTTTATATTCTGTCTTGCATAGTAATTCTGGTTTAGTGGTAGAATGGGAAATCACTTTCCCTCATATTCCTTGCTCTGTTTGGAAGAATGTAAAACTAAAGAAGAGAAACAGCACAAGTCTCTTCATTATTCAATAACTACTTAATACCTTAAAAGGATTGTAAGTGAGCATGACTTGTGGACTTTATTGTCCAGAATGAATTTAACTTGTGAGACATCCAGTTAATGATAGAATGTTTTTCTTTCCTCTAGTAGATTAGATTATTTAAACTGTTTTTTTTTTTAATCTCTATCTGTAAAATCTGTGATTGATATGTCTCCCTAAAGTAGTACATCTCCTTTACATATATTATTTTTCCATGCAGACCGCAAACATGTTCTATATTGTGATTATGATGGCCATAGTCCTCTTGAGTTTTGGAGTGTCACGAAAGGCAATTCTTTCACCAGAGGAGCCTCCTTCATGGTCTCTGGCACGAGATATTGTGTTTCAACCCTACTGGATGATATTTGGTGAAGTCTATGCTGGAGAAATAGATGGTAGGTATTTTTAACAAGACAAATTGCTAGCTTAAGTTTAGTATGTGCTTAAATGTTATTATTTAGGATGTAGACCTTGTATTGGATCTATTCTTGCTCAAATGATTTTGAACCTGGTATGCATATGTGGTCTTAAGTAGTTTAATACTGTGTGAGTAAAGGCAAGAATGTTAGTTTCTTTGTTTAAAATGATTAATCTTTAAAATCTTCAAATTCAACTTTTTAAATGAAATATATTACAGAGGTCATAGTGAAGCACACAGGGACTAATATTAGACTTATTCTTGGTCAGGGGATCTGGCAGTTAATTTCCAATTATGCCTATCCAAAGGTGCTGATCTCCTGGAGAAAAGACTGGAAAGTGGCCATATATGAGGGGAAGAGGAAAAAAAGGAGGGGGAAAAAAAAAAGAAAGAAAGAAAGAAAAGAATTTTTCACTATAATAAGTTGTATTAACAGATATCATTCTTAAATCAATCAGTTATGTATAGTAAAAGTATACCAAAACACTGTAAACAGATACAGATATTTAAATTATATATTTCTGTTTTGGTCTGCCTCATTTATGTAATGAAACTTGCTGTGTCAATTATTGTTGCTGAAACAATCACATAGTGACTAAGTATCTGTGTTGTGTCTTAGCTAAAATACTTTCAAACAAAAGTACACTGTGAAATCCCACACTTTAATCCATTTAGTCACTTATTAATGCTAAACCTTAAAAAATTTGAAACTTCCCAAATAAAATCATGATTTCTTTAATGACCCTTACTGCTGCTGAATTTCTTAAGCATTTAGGGCTACTCTAATTATATAGATATAAATATTTTATAGATATATATTTTAAATTTCATCAAAGATAAAATTTGATCAAAACATTAAAAAAATTTTGGCAAATAAAAACATTAAGAGAGGTTCCGTAGTTGCTGTGAAATGTTGCAACTTCTCACAAATACTCATAGGCCTATATCCATTTGCACATAAGTTAATATGATCTAATTGAAGCTATACAGGAATCACACTCCATCTTTGAAGAAGCAGTCCTAAGGCCTTATAATTTCCACAGTGGAGCTGGTGAAAGTTTTATTACTTGCTTTAATGACTGATGATTTGGATTTCAATTTTCTAGAGTGTATACCATCTCCAGGATATATTTCAGTTACACCATTTCTCCTTAAAAAAAAGTACACTGTTGTTGCTGTTGTAAGAAATGATTTTTAAGAAATTACATCTAAAGCTTTTGTATTGCAGTGGAAAGTGTGAGACAGCAGTGTCATGAAGAAACCTCAGTTCATACTCCTGAGGTGGAGATAGGCACTTAAGTCAGAAATTAAGCCACAAAACTCCATGGCAGTTACTGGGGCTCTCCTGTTTCTTAATGGTGCGAATGTGGAGACCCTGCCATTGTTCTGGGAATGTCCTTGCTAACTATGGTTTGTGTGTCCTTTAATTTCAGTCTGTGAATCTGACCAAAACTGTCCTCCTGGCTCCTTCCTTACACCGTTCCTCCAAGCCGTGTACCTCTTTGTGCAGTACATCATCATGGTCAACTTGCTCATAGCTTTCTTTAAGTAAGTACCTTGTCATATTCCTACAAATGCAAAGCCAACTAGGAGCTTTGCTCCCTTGTCTTTCAAGGGGTCCAGATGAATAAAAGTGGATCTAGCAGGCGTGTGGAAGGAAGGGGATAAGCTCTTCTGCCATTGAAGCAGAGTAATATAAGATGATGAAGGAAGGGAACAACTCCTCTTGGCAAACAACCAATATTATTTCAGCTCTGATTGTAATTTTTTCTTCATTCCTAAAATTTATCTTTCTTGCATTGACTGCCCATATAATGCTCATCATAGTGTTCAGAACAAAAAAGTATAATATTTAAATTGGCAGGTAAATTGAAGAAACATTTGAGAGAAGGAGGGGTGTAATGTTTTGCTTCTTAGTTAGGGACGTGCTCTTCATCTCATAAATAACTTCAAATTCTTATTTTTTGGTACAAAGTGATATGTTATAGAACTGAAATCTACTGCAATGGTCTTCTTTTTAATATCTGCTCCCAGAATAGTAGAGTTTCATCAATAATTTGATAACAAACACAACATTTTCAGTTTTAAGGACTCCCTGAAAATCCTTCCACTGCTGTGGATTAAGTTTGTCTTGAATCATAGAATCTTAGAATCATAGAATGGCTAGGGTTGGAAGGGACCTCTAGAGGTCATCTAGTCCAACCCCCCTGCACATGCAGGGTCCCCTAGAGCATGTGGCACAGGGTGGTGTCCAGGCGGGTTTTGAAGATCTCCAGAGAAGGAGACTCCACCACCTCTCTGGGCAGCCTGTTCCAGTGCTCAGTCATCCTCACTGTTAAAAAATTCTTTCTCAAGTTCCTGTGAAACTTTTGGTGCCTCAATTTGCGGCCATTTCCTCTAGTTCTATCACTGGCCACCACTGAGAAGATGCCAGCCTCATCCTCCTCATTCCCTTTCTTGAGATATTTATATACATTAATCAGGTCCCCTCTCAGCCTTCTCTTCTGCAGGCTGAACAGGCCCAGCTCTCTCAGCCTTTGCTTATACGGCTGATGTTCCAGGCCCCTAATCATCTTTGTGGCCCTGCACTGGACTCTCTCTAGCAGCTCCACGTCCCTCCTGCACTGGGGAGCCCAGAACTGCACACAGTAACTCCAGATGCGGCCTCACCAGGGCTGAGTAGAGAGGCAGAATCACCTCTC
Source organism: Eudromia elegans (assembly GCA_003342815.1). Classification (NCBI taxonomy): domain Eukaryota; kingdom Metazoa; phylum Chordata; class Aves; order Tinamiformes; family Tinamidae; genus Eudromia; species Eudromia elegans. The sequence continues at coordinate 1,190,263 of PTEX01000087.1, read as the reverse complement.
TCGACCTGCTGGAGACGCTCTGCTTAATGCACCCCAGGATCCCTTTGGCCTTTTTGCCACGAGGGCACTGCTTCCTCATGGCCTATGTTGTATGGAATATGTATGGAATATGTGTGGAATATGTATGGAATATGTTGATCCTAAAGAACAAAGTGTGCAAATGTTAGTAGAAAACAATTTAATCCAAGCAGATATTTTTGCCCTAGACTTCTAGTATTTCTGAGGAAGAAAAGTCAGCTGTAAAATTAAAAAAAAATAAAAGGAAGAAATGTAGTGATTAATATTAAAGAGACTTGAATGATAAAAATTATGTCTATTCTCATTTTGAATTAGCAATGCCTTTCCTGAAATTGTAACAGGCATTATATATATATTTTTAATATAACTGTGAAATGGTAATTTGAACTATCTCTAGATTTAGACCTGTTAAGCCTTCTGCTCTGTGATTTGATTCTTCCAGAAGTGGGACCAAAAATGAGTATTAGCAATATATTTAACTATGCTCCCAAAGCAAAGTTGGTGTTTTTGTGATTATATGTTGGGTATGAAGGACTCAAATGAAATTAAATGCCAGAAAACACAAAGTTTCTTACCTGAACTGGGGGATCTACAATAGTATGGGAAATTGTTAGGTGCTCCAGCAGAGTCAAATTTAGTAAAATTCAGGCAAAAAGCACCCTGCTCAAGAGTTGTTCTTGCAGCCTTCTCTCGTAGCAGGTGTTTTCTTCAGGGGAGAGTGCACTGAAAAGCAGCAGGAGTGGTTTCTTAACACACTTACTTTAGCCTGACCTCTCCATTTAATTCAGTTCAGATCAGCAGACAAAGTTGAGTTTCCAAATAGGTTACATATTACAGTTTAAATACTCTGGTTGAGATTTTCCAAGCCACTGCAGGGATACTCTTTTGCTCAGATGCCTTTAATTTGAATGGGAATTGGATCTCCAAATCTTTTAGGCAGCTTTGAAGATCTCATCCTCTGTGCACTAGCTGCAGGCATGTGCAGCTCCTCTGTTAAATCAAAGTTTCTAAACTGATTTACCCCACTGGAGGGATGGGACTTCATCAAATTAGATGTGTAGACATGCTATACTGGAAGTATTTCTCACAGGAATGTTTTACCTCCCTTCCCTTTATCTCTCTTCTCAGTAATGTTTATTTTGATTTGAAATCCATATCAAACAAGCTCTGGAAATACAACCGCTACCGCTACATTATGACCTACCACGAGAAGCCATGGCTGCCTCCACCTTTCATCCTCCTGAGCCATGCTGGACTCCTCATCAACCGCATCTTCCACCATCAGCCGCCAAATGAGCTGGATCAAGAGGAAGGCGATGTTGGACTAAGTAAGCAGTGCTAAATTAGGGGCCAAAAGGAATTAGCTCATGATGAATAACCATGTGGCAGCTGAGCTTTTCTAAAAGAAAAAAAGAAAAAGATGCTCGGTAGTAATTGCTTTTGTCTTCAAAACTGTATTTTACCCGCCTCTCCAAGAGTTCATTTAGGTCAATGCTTTGTTTTGTTTTGGTGTTTCTCTTTGCCACATATTGTGTATCATGAAAACATGTTGTTTACAGAATGAAGAACTTAGGTTCTGAGTTTCAGCTGATATAGTTTCCTGGCAGCATCACCATGCTCAGTCATGGTTAGGATCTTATTTTCAATGGACCTGGCCTATAACCACCTAAACCTGCTGCAGAACTGTCCTGGTGGAATAGCATCAAATCACAGCTCTGAGCTGAAATAAAGTGACATCAACTTTTTCTGTAGGATGAGAAGTTATTTTTAAGGAAAATAAGTTATACTGGAGATGCACTTTTTAATACTTTTATCCTGAAAAAAAATTATATATTTCCTTTTTTTATTGTCCAGATTCATAGACCTTTTTGATAACTCTATGTTTATTATTCTGATAATTCTCATTGACCTCTTCCCTCTGCGTTCACCATATGCAATTAAGTTTTCATTATTTTTCTCTGTCTGGATCATACCTCATCCACACATGTGGTTTGTATGGTAAAATTGTATGAATTGTATGAATTAGAAAAACTAAAAAAGTAAAAAAAAGTAAAGAAAACCAAAAAGTAAAAGAAAAAGTTAAGGGTGCTTTGATGTAAGGCAGTAGTGGCCCATAAAAGATGATTCAGCAAACTTAGAGGTTTCTGGCCTGTTATGCATTGCTGCCTGTGAGTGGAAACTCCCTTTCTGGCTTTGTAGCATCAGATGGTGATGTGAAACCTAGTGTTTGAGAATCTATTTCTGAAACAATTAACAAACCTGTTTGTAGATGTATAGGAGCCGTGAGGGTGGAATTCCATTACAGTATATGGGCCTCTGAGTGAGCAAGATTAGTGGAAGGAAACTCCTGTTTTCTAGACAGGTCCATGTTCACACAGAAAATAACACCTGGGTGTTAGTCAATGTGCTGTACATTACAGCGGTGGATTATAAAGGTGTTTAAGGAAAGGCCCGGAACAATTGCCACACAATCCTTGGCAGTATTGCATCCTACTGGCATGCAGGGAAGCAGCAAAGCAACCATTATACCAAGTGTCGGGTGTAATTGCATGAGCACTGCAATGGGAAAGTCACGCAGAACCTAAAGCCAGAGGACACTCACAGACAGCAGATTTGGGGGTAGGGGACAGGAGCTTCCTACCTGCTTACTGCCCTCCCTCTGTGTACCAGTCCTGCTGTTGTCACCTCAACCCTTCTCACTTTGGCTTTCTTCTGTCTGCCATGCCTAGGTCCTTCCCATGGCTCTTCCCGGTGTTACCACCTCCCTGTGTCCCACTGCTGCCGGCTCCAGCTGCTGAGCCATGAGCAGCTCCTGCCTTTTTGTAAGGGGAGGCATGAGCACGAATTGTTGGGATAGGGTGGGACATGGACTCAGCAGTGGGTTCCTGCTGGGTGACGGGGCAAGGCACGGGAGTGAGCAGGAGGAGAGGCGGTGGCTATAAACTTACCTCATGAGAGTCTAGGGATGTTGGTCTGCAGTATTGGACACCCTTATCCTTTTTATTGGAGTATGATGCAGCATAAATCCTTGATGCCTAATGGTTAGATTATAGTTCATTCAGGATTTTCTCTGCTGGGCATCAATCCCTAAAGATATCTGCGATGCTCTCAGACAGCTGCAGGATTCAAATACGAGCTGGACTAATCAGTGCTGAGCCTTTACTGCTGCTCCTGGACTCGGCTCCTCTGTTGTGGCTGGGTACAATGTCCTTCTTTTCAAGAAGCACTGTTCTTTTCATATGTGTGCATAGTGTAAGTGGCTAACTTAGCGTAGAGAGTGTCTCACTTATAAGGTACATCAGGCACCAGGAAGGCTAAGAGGCTGCTTTGCTTATCTAAAAAGATGGAAGGCAGCCAGTACCTTTTCCAGACCCTTTCTCAGAAAGAGATTTTTTTTTCCTCTCCATATGCCTTTGCTTTTTTTCCTGTACACCTGTGCATTGTTTGTTAAAACCTGCTTAAACTTTTCTTTGGTGATAACTAGTTGTTTTAGCAATGAGGATCCACTGCCACCCAGTGGAAAAAAGGGCGAAAATACGAAAGTAAAACCTTCGAGGCAAAGTCGCAGCAGGCAAGAGGGAAGCAGCGCTGAGCAGATGATCGCATCTCATGCAGCACGGCAAAAGGATCCTGTGCCACCGTGCACTGCTCCCTTTGGTGCTAGGTGTTGCAAAAGGGTCCTACAACAGGTAGCAAACGCGGGCACACAGTTTGCCACAGCTGCTCCTGTGCACTGGGAGCTTCGATATGCAAAGAGAAAAATAAAAAAGCATTTGGAAGATGAGAAGCTTGAATCAGAGAGGGAGCTAGAAATAAAACCTCTAGAAGACTGACCTGCTCTTCTATACCATATGTACTTCTTCGTATTGACATATATTTGACCCACTATCTCAGAAGTCTTAGGCTGGCTGCCTAGAAAAACACTCCCACAAACAACCTGAGCTGGAGTTCAAAACTTTTAGTTGAATTCCCTTTACCCTCATGAAAAGAATACTTCTTAATATTTTATTCATATAAATATCTGAAGCAAGCAGTCAAGAAAAATCTTTGTAGCTTTTTGTTCTTGAAAGGATGATAAGAGCTAAACATCCCATAGTGAATGCCCTGATCAAATGACATCAAGATATTCATACGTTAGTCTTGTATATCTGTCTCTAAGTCTTAGGAGCCTTATGCATATATAGCAAAGTATTGTGAAAGGTTAGGAAAAAAATTTATCTCTGAGCATTCAATTAGCTGAGCATTTTCAAGTCTTTAAAAGAATGAGTGAAAATACAGTGAAGTTTCTCTCGGGGTAGTTCCTCATGATATGTAAGATAAGATGATAAATACATTTATGCATACTTGGCATATTTGGTCTTCCAAATTCATACAGTGAGGTCACTGTCAAGGAAGGGAGTGGAAACCTGTTCTGACAGCTTGCTCTTTTTTTTTTTTGTAAAGGAGTATGAATGGAGGGGCATTTCATAGCATGTTTAACATCAGCTACTATTACTTCCTTTGCTCAGAGCTGTACCTGAGTGATGAGGAATTGAAGAAGCTGCATGACTTTGAGGAGCAATGTGTGGAAAAATATTTTCATGAGAAGAATGAAAGTCTGAATTCCAGTGACAGTGAAAGGATCCGTGTGACCACAGAAAGGTGTGTCCTGTGGCTAATTTTTGTCCTTTGTATGCATTTGTCATATAAAAAGCTTCGATAAACTGAGATCTTTGGAAGAGGTTATGACCACCATGAATATCAGAGGAATTAGGATGCACAGGCCAATGTAATCGGGTTGAAATGTAACGTATCTATCTGAGTTACCGGAAGGCTTGGCTGGAAGTGCGGCTGGCAGAACTGAATCTCTGGATGTGTGCAGTATGCCAGCAGTTAACAGTGCAGGAAGATGTTGCTCAACTCCACCTTTGCAGACCAAGACGATGATGCTGGATTAAAGCATGCAATATTTTATTTTATTTAAAGGTTTACCACTATGAGAATGTTTTCTCTGATCAAGTGCTGTTTGCAGAAATAGCCCTATAACTGCTGTAGCATTAGCTACAATGCAGTCTTTTAGTTTGCAAAATATTGATGGGGCTATAAACAGGATTTCAGTATTAGCCTAATTCAGCTTTCTGTTGAAATCAATGGTACAGCTGCCATTAAGTTTGATGGGGAGAATTAAACAAACTAAGCACTATGAAAAGTTTTATTCAATACCAATATTGATATGATCTAATAAATCAGTTTTGCCTAAAATAAGATAGCCCCTTAAGCTTTGCTTGTTCACAGACCTATTTTCTGTGTGTCAAAAAATATATATAAATAATAAGTGGCCTCCTGTAAAAGAAAAAGAATAAAGTAAATGGGTTTGTTCACAAGCTGAAGTATTGACTGCAGCAAAAAAGATTTCATTGAACAGATAGTTATATATCTGGAAGGGGTTTTTGTTTTTGAATGCAAAGGTAAATTTCATAGCAGAGGAAGAATCCCTTCTAAAAGAAAATCACATCGAAAAATAAAATACACTGGGCCATGGGCATTTACTTTTATTCAGCCATTGATTAAACATTACCCTGTTTATTTACTCGTGACGCAGGAAAGGAATACCTCTGGCATATTGCCTGTAGCTAGTTTATCACTATCTTAGTGACAAAGTACCAGAGAAGTAGCTTCAGGAGATGTGAAGATAGTAATTTGGTGAAAATGAAATCACTCTTTTTTTTTTCCCCAGGCTAAGAAATTCTCACACTGTTCTCTGCGGATTTGAAGACCTTAAAAGGCTCTGCTTGTTTGGCAGTTGAATTTGACTTGGAGATAACTGGTGGCATTGAATATACCAGATATATTCAGGAGGCAAAATAGGTTGTTGGGAATGCTCTTTTCCCAGCAGACTGTAATATTTGAGAAAAAGGCACAGTATCTGTAGGCTTATGTGAGCCTCCTGCTTTCCATTTTTGCACAAGAAATGTGGAAATGCAGGATGACTGGCAGATCAGCAATACACTTCTCATTTCCAATGCTGTCTTGTTCTCCAAAATTTAGTAGCTCTACGGCAAGGAGTTAGGATTAGCAGGAAAGTGGCAATGTTTAAAATTGAGGCTCAATGAGCAAAAACCCTGTTATTTGAAATTCACAGGGTTTTAGCTCAGTGAATATGAATGACAAATTGAGAGTCTGGATTAGTTTTGTCAGATGTAGATGTTTATGAGAATGCAGGTCACTGTGAAAAAATGAAGTACTGTTTAATTACAGATTTTTTTTTTCAGTTGTGTTAATGGCTTCCTTCATCACCTGGCAAACAGAAATGAAGATCTGTCTTTTGACATTTTACGAATCTTTTCTTTTTTCACCTAGAGTGGAAGAGATGGTTTTGCAGCTAAAAGAAGTACACGAGAAGGTATTTTACATCAAGGAATCTTTACTTTCCCTGGACAACCAGCTGGGACATTTGCAGGATCTGTCTGCCTTGACCGTGGACATCCTGAAAGTGATTTCAGCAGTAGACACCTTGCAGGTGGAAGAAGCCCTGCTGGCTGACACCAAGCACCGAGCCTGCAGGAAGCTCCCTCACAGCTGGAGCAACGTGCTCTACTCCAAGACACTCAGCAGCCTGGAGGGTTTGTACGATAAGAAGTACAACTACTACAGCATGCCTCCGTCCCTCTTGCGGAGCTTGGTGAGGAGCCAGTGGTCGTCAGAGTGCCAAGGCCATGTTTTGAAGGCTGAGGATAGGAAGGCAGTAGAAGACAGCTCTCGGAAGATAGAAATAGAGAGTGACACGCTTACTTCAGGGGTATCTTCTGAGACTAAGTCGACTCCTAAATACGGACAATTTTTGCTGGTTCCTCCTGACCATCAAGGAGGGTCCTTCTCTGAGGATGTTCAATTAAATTTGTCCTTTTCAAGCACTTCTGACAAGTATAGGGAAATCATACTAGGGGATAAACTACACAGCAGGATTGAAGCTCAGCAAAATTTACAGAAGGTACACATCACTGGAAAAGAGACAGATTACCAGTGGAGTAAGGGAGACTTTGATATTAATTTGCCAAGAGAAAATATTGATGATTTAGTGACTGATAATCTCCTACCATTGCCAGCTTTTTGTAAGGATGCGACACCCTCATGTGATGACAAGGAAGAAACTGAAGGTGGTTATGTAAACTGGGGATTCTCTGAAGGTGATGAGAAAGGAGTTTTCAGTCCACTGAGGAAAGAAGGGAAGCCACTGTGCATGCATTCCACCTATAACAGTGACTGCAATTGCACTGGGAGTCCTCCCAGGCGTGTCCAGATAAAAGAGTCGCTGTCCTTCTCCTACAACTCCAACAAGCCGAGGTGCAGCAATCGTGTCCCTGAGAACAAGCTGAAGCGCAGCACCTCCTTCTGGATCAGCCCGCTCCGGAGGGACTGGAGCTTCCGCAGGAGCCACAGCTTGCAGTCCTACAAGGAGAGGAAAAGAGAGAAAATCTGCAAGGCCATAGCTGGTAATAACAAAGTTTTGTATCTCTAGCACATCTTTTATGGAAGAGATTGAGACATTGCACAAGTTTCTCTTTTGCATACAAGATATATTAGCTGCAGTTGAGGGTAGTAGCAGGGAATTCAGAGTTATTTCTTCTCTTTCCTTGTAATGTGTCTGGTTGCTGTAGGGTATATATGAAGTATGGCTAATATCTAAGCAAGATAACACTGTTGGTCAGGGTGTGCTAGCAGTCCAACCCTGATTCTCCTCATCTGGGTGCACCCTGTGGTTGTGACTACACAGCCAGCCTGAAAGATGGACTATGTTGGCTCTGAGAGAATATCCCATTCCAGGAAAGTAATCCAGACTTACAGGGACTGGAAGAAGTGGTAGAAAACCTTAAAGTATACCAGCATTATTATAGTTAGATGATTCATCCATGGATGGATGAATGGAGAACGAAGAGATATTTTCATAGGAGGTCTAAAAAAACTCTGAACTATCCACTACCAAGTCTCTTTACAAAAGCCAAAACATAGCAGAATCCAATTTTACAGATAAATAGTATGAAATGATGGTTAACATTTGTTGTTTTGTAGCTTACAATGGTGAACATATTTCCACTGCACTGCAAGAAATTAATGAGTATTAGCTTTGGGTATCACAAGGCATTTTCAGCTTACTTTGGAGATCTGCCAGCTCTCAATCTGATCACTTCTTCTCCTTGTAAAATGTCTAATTTAATCATGTTTTTTTTGACCACTTCACACAGATTCCTCACTATCTAGTGAGCTGCACCATAGTGAGGCAACCAAAACAAAACAACGAAACATGGAGAGAAAGTCTCCGATGGAAAAGAAGAAGCAAAAGCTTCTTCAAGTGCCGGTATGCATAGAAGCGAGAAAATTGCATAATCCATAGCTGCCTTTTTAGTTCATTGAGCGAAATGTTGTAGTTTGGGATAAAATTAAAGCTTAGTTAAAAATGTATGCATTTCAAAATACTGTATGCAAACTGGGGAGTAATTTTTCCTGTGGCTTTGGCTTAATTTCTCTTTTGTCTGAGGGTGTGGGAGTTCAGTTTTGAGTTGAATGAAGTCCACTGGCCCTGCTGGGTAATTGACCAAGCCTTTAATGGTTTTACTCAGAACGCAATCTGCCTTTACACTTTGTTGAGAAGAGATTTGAGAAAACTTGTTGTGGTCTGTGAGCAGTGAGTTCAATCCCGACTTCCTGAAAGCCGCAGAAAAGAGACAAGTCATACCTGTGAGGGTTTGGTAGTCTTTTTTTCTGAATCCAAGAGATGCAAATGACATAGTCTGTTGATTTGCTCTCTGATATTTGTGTGTGTGTGTATAAATACATATATATGTATGTGTGTATGCATAAGCACATATATGTGTGTGTGCATATGGAGTTAGTCTCATGTTAGTCCGTATGTGCATGTATATAAAAATTATTTATCAGCTGAAAAGAGTTGTTCAATGAAGTGAAAGCTGAAAGTTTATTGATTTACATGATGATCAGGTCAGCAACAGATCTGAAGCTTGAACTTGGAGACCCAATTCCAGTGGTCTTCAAAATTCATTTCGAAAAGGCATTAGCATCAGATTTTTTCACTGGTGGCACCTTCCCCCAAAACACAATATATATTCTGAAAGTTGCAACAAAAACATGACCATCTATTTCTCAGCCAGGAGTCATCTCAGCCATTGACATTTCAGTGGTCTCTCAGAGGCTGTGCCGTGGTGTGGCTGTCAAAGGTCCTGTAGACGTGCCTGTGAATTTAGTGCTGTTGTGTCCGTGTCTTGCCAGGTGATTACAGTGGATGATGTGTCCCCGGAACATCCCCTTGGGTGTCCCCAGAACACCCAAGTGAGCTCAGAGCCTGCTGAGACCAACATCTGGAGTGAAGAAGAGAAACACAGCAAGAACTGGCTTACTGTATCTAATTTCAACATGCTAAGTATGTGAAACTTTGCAGCTGGTGAAATTCAGGACAGATTTAAAAAGGAAAAGCAGTAAATAACAACTCACAAACTCAAAGTATCACTTGCCGTTTCCACTGCATGGCATAATTAGTCTGAATATAGTTAGACGTCAGTATGGATGGCTTGGACTTTTGTTACAGAGGCAAAATGGATATAGATGGCATGGGACTTCAGTTACTTCTTGCTGTGAGTGTTTGGTTCATGTAGGGGACAGCAGAGCACTAACAAGAGTAAGTGGGAAGCAAGGAGGATGATATCCTTGCCTCCTCTCCTGATTTTCCCGGTTAATTGCAAAAATAATCTCTGGCAAATTTTTAAGTATGTTTAGACTTGCAGTTTATACTGTATCTGCTGGCAGATGTCCTGCATACATTATTCCTTGCTTGGAAATACATCCTCCAAGGGCAAAAAATGAATTCTGCATTGTCCCTGTACGAATGAATAGGGAACGACCTTCCTGTTCTTCTTTTAGTCATTTTCTAGTTCTTCCATTCTGAGAGATCCTTGCATAGGTCACCTCACCTCCCAGCTTTGTTATGACACAGCTCACTGGCTTCAGCTTGCAGGCTACCAGGAGAAGCTCCAGGGACTGCACTGACTCAGTACATCATGGTCTGAGGAGGACAGCATTGCCATGAAACTTGATGACAAAGAACGGAAACAATCTGTTTTATTTCTATGAAATTCTGTTATTGCATTTATAGCTCATTACTCATTTGCTAGAGCAGTACGGTGTATAGGTGCTAAAGTGCTAAAGAGTGCTAAAGACGTATTAATTTTACAGCAACAGGCTGTTCACTTACATGCCACATATTGCTGAAATCTGTTATTTTGTTTAGGTTTGGAACGTCTCAGGTACATGCACCAAAAAATGAAAAATAAAGAAGTTGATAGGCATACCATACCTGTCTGTGATTACCTGAGGCATTCTCGAGAGGTAAGACTTAAGGATATATATCCTAGACCCTACTACACAGTGTTGTAGCTCTCCTATCTCATGGAGTTGCTGGTTCTTTGCCATGAAACACCTCTTGCTACATAAGGAATTATGTAATAGAGTGATTATATATGTGGACAACACAGGTGAGCTGGTAAATGAACAGTTTAGCATCTGTTAGCACTCTGTGAAGATTAATAAAGTAGCATATTAAGTTATTGAGTCATGATGTGATTTTTAATATGACTAAGATGGCCTGAAAACTAAGCATGTATTAATAACCACTAAACAACTGAGCAAGTACACAACTTGATCTTGTATCTCTAGGCAGAATCAGCAAAAGAAGTGAAGTAACTTTTGGAAAGTTAGCTACATAGCTTTTAATCTATAAGGCAGATTTTTATTTCTGGTAAAGTGTGAGTTAAATATTGATAGTAATTGCAAAGCTTATTTTTCTTAACCTCTGGCTTAAAAAGACCATATCTTACCAAAATTAATTTGCAGCTCCATATCATAAGGCCCTCTGCTTATGTAAATCAACATAGGTTCATTGACTTTGATGGAGATAGACCAATTTATACGTGCTGAAGATCTAAAGAGTTTGGGCAAGAAGCTGAGTTTCAGAAGCTTCTATCTCTTTTTAAATGGCGTGGCTAATGAAAGAAAATGTATCTTTCACCATATTGCATAGTGGTATCTCAGAGGTATGAAAGGAAATTAACGAGGAATAAATTGAGAAAAGGAACTGTGAAATAATTCTTTCCTCTTCCTCTCTCAACTGCACCCTTTCTTGCCTTCTTAACTCATAGTGCTCTTGATCATTAAAAGAGTAAAAGCCTAGTTTCCTTTCACTGTAAATGTTGTGGGTCCTTGTTTTCTTTTCTTTTTTTTTTTTTTAAGAAATGAAAATGAGCCAGATATTTTCATTCTGATGTTCTGAGTGCTGTAGAATATAAATCCAAAATACTAAGGAAGATGATTGAATCTAAATTTTAAAAATTGAAGTTTTTGTTTGAAAAAGGGAAGAGAAACCTAAATATTTCTTCTGTGTATTGTCTGTTAAAGCTAAACTTAGAAACTAAATCAATAGTTTTTTGAAATGTCAAATATGGGATGAGACAAGCAAAATAAAGTTAAAGCTGTGTAAAAGTTTTAATCTGATGCTTCAAAACTCAGATCAAAATTGCTCAGATAAAAGTCAAGTGTGGAATTTTTCAGTCTTGATGAAAGTTCCAGCTACTACAGTGGAATCGGAGTTAGGTCAAAACTGGTCACTTCCAGAATGCTAGCCTCAAATTATTTGAATCTTTAAGTATCTATAGTGCAGTTCCTGCTGATGTAGTTTTCCTTCTGCCTTAATTTCTGGGTTAAAAGAATGTTTTTATGTATGCATATATATATACGTACTTTATACATGTATATAAAAATGCGTATATTGCTGAGCCATCACAGTGTTGCTGTATCCAGCTTGTTCAGTTTGGATATTTGTTAAGAAAAGATTTTTCCCTAATACAGTCCTTTTCCCCCTGAAAAGCAGCACTTCACATGTCTCTCCCAATAACTAGCAGAGAGCCATGCAAGAAGTGTGGGAAGATTTCAGGTCTGTTGAAGACATTTTCTCCATAATAAAGCAATCTACAAGGGCAAAACTCGAGTGAACTCTGAGCTAGAAAATTTGAGAATTACATTTCAGATAACATTCAGAGCTGAATTTCAGTTAGCTTATCTTTAAACTTTGTCTTTGAGCTTTTTGATTTGTGCCCTTTTAAGGAACAAAATCTGCATGACTGCTGCTTTTAGAAAAAACAATAGACACTAGAAGAATAATATAACATAATAATAGAAGGATAGAGGGTCTGGTCTGACATATGGCAGTCTGGCCCGTCAATGATTTTTCTCCTGAAATGGCAAGAAGATTAAAGATGCTTTGAGTACTTTCTCAACTGAAAGACCTGGATATGATCTGAATATCATTAAGAAACTGTTTAGTATATTGTATTCCATTTTAAATGATTAGGATACGTTTTTTGTTCCTGAACTTATTCTTAAATTGGAATTTTTTAGTGCAAAAGAAGTTTCTGAATACTTTCAGTATTAGAAGGCCTTTACAGCCTTTTTTTAGTAGACTTTGGTAAGCATATTGAGATTTAAATGGAGACATGAGTATTTTATTCAAATATATGGAGAAAACATGAACAAATTAATATTTTAATATTTACTGTAGCTACAATAATGCCATCATTTACTCATCTGTCACTGGGAGAGGTTATTTATATTCATTTATATTTATATTTTATATTTATATTTATATTATATTATATAATAAACATAGCAATAGTTATTTTCAAGATTTAGACCTTTTTGAGTTGTGTGTTGTGCATATGACAGTGATGTAAAAATTTTACAAATAAAAGTATTTCTCTTTTTCATAGGATTCGAGTAATAGCATGTTTGGAAACACTCTGAAGAATAATTTGAGCAGGAACTCCTCGTATGTATTTCTATATATATTAAGATGTTAATTACATGTTTTTATAAGCGGCTTCCATACTTTCTGCAGCTCCCACTTCAGTTCTTTAATAAGCTTTCAATGAGAAGTTTATCTGAAATGAGGAATTAAGGCGATTCATTCTAGTTTCTTCAAATGCAGGCTTATTAATGGAGATAAAAGAGAACCATTAAAAAAAGTACAAATTTAGGTGGAATATAATCACCCTCCATTCTTCCAACAATATCCAATTTTCTAATTCAATCACTAAGATCACACTAGCATCTTTTCACTAGCCCTTATTCCGATCTATTGAACATGAAAGGTTGCATTTCCTTTTGCTGTGTGAATTGCATGTTTTCGCTTTTAATAATTCAACCCCAGCAACCTTCTGAAAGCTGTTCTTGTTCTCTGATTAAAATCTCTTGTTTTGAGTCTGCACATTTACAAAATATTTGGTTTTTTTTTTGTTAAGACCTTTCAATAGTTATTAAGCTTTGATTATGTTCAGTGAATTTATGCTGATTTCAAAATTGCTTTCAATTTTCTTTTTTTTTTACTGTTTCTTTTTCAGCTTGATTAAAAATTATGTTAATATTTAAGATATTTTCACGTGTGGTGCAGTCCTTCTATTCCTTTTTCTTTGCTTTGTTTTTTTCATTGATGCTTTTATATCTCCCATATTTACTAACACTGTGGATGTAGTAAATAAAGCACCTGTAAAACTGCCACATGTCATATAATTTCACCATGAGAAGGGGAAAAAAAGACGTGCACTGTTTTTTTCAGTATCCTGTGCTTTCATGTTTTTACTCCAAAATGTATAGGCAGTAGGCAAGCTGCATGCCTTCCATCTCAACTTGCAGGCCTTGCACAACCTGATTCTGTCATTCAATCTGCCGTCTTCAGTGGGATCCACCATCATCTGCAATAAAAGCTACTTTAGTGTTCATGTTGAAGCCCTAACCTTTAGACCAGTCTGAAACAGTCTGCTTGTAGGTGAGCAAGGGCTGTGACACATGTAGTGCGGAGAATAGCCCAGCATTGATTCACATGGTTTGGAAAATGATCAAGCGTGAATGTGACTGAAGGGGTTTTTGATTGATGCTATTGTTGCTGTGTAAATCACACGAGAGGTGGCACACAATACTGAGAACAGCAGAGGGGCACAGAAAAACACCACTGCTTTTCAGTAACCAAGATTGTTTGTAAATCATTGCAACAGGCAATATTGCACTGGGAGTTATTTTGTTTTACTCTACTGATCCAACCTTTGTGAGCCTTCACACAGCTCACATCTTGTTATAAGTATCAGTACTAAATTAGAAGAATTTAAAGTAAAATCTCAAATGTTTGTTTTATACAGGTTAAGAAGTTTGGAGGGAACTGACAGTAAGTTTTTTATTGTTAATTTTCACTCTTAATCATTTTAATTCCTCTCTGTACATCTTGAAAGTCCTGAAGCAGAGAACATGAAGTTAATTTCTCTATAGTTGCATGGTTATAGAAAGATTTTCGACTATTATTCCATATGTTAGTTACTAATTGTTACTTTAAAATCTAAGACTTCTTTTATATGGAAATATGTTTTCCTCAGGCTAACTGCAAAGTCTTAAAAGAAAAATAAATCTATTTCTACTCAAGCCTGCCATGTAATGTATTACTTTTCAACAGGAATAAGCTGTTTAAAAAGATGGTGCTGTTTTAATTCCTGGCAGTCTAGCAGATCTCCTGATTTACAGTTGGATATATACCTCGGGGTGGATCATGGTATTAAGTTTCTAATATATGCTTGATTTTTCAAGTTGGTGCAACTCCTCCATTTGTATGGTTTCAATGAAATTATATAGGCAATGAGAGATTGAATTTGTTATCAAATTGTCAGTGAAGGAATTCAAGGTCACAGTGAGGAATGACTTTGCTCCACAGAAGGAGAGTGCTGTTTGACTTCACTTAGATTTTTTTGGCTTTTTAGTCTATTCTGTGTTTCAATTTTCCTGACATGCCATGCAGTTGTAATGAGCTGCAGAGCGGAGTATCTACCCCTATTTTCAGGCTGGTTGAGATGTGGAATTGGGGTCCTCACTCCCTGCTATACATGCTGCTGCCCCCACTGTGGTGAGTGCAGGTCCAAGAAGGGGCTGCTCCTCTCCAGAGCGCAGTGGCTACAACACCACTGCTTTGATTAAAGCCAAAGGTAGTCCCCAGAAATGCCAATACTTCTCCTCAAATCACTGCCTCCCCCTTTATTTATTCTTTTTTTTTCCCCTCAAATCACTGCCTCCCCCTTTATTTGTTCTTTTTTTTTTCCCTAAGGTCTGTTTCCTTGGGAAGGGGATCTAGGCAAACTGAAGAAAAAAAAAAAAAAGGCAGCAAGACAAGCATAATGCTCACATAGTTTGAGAGTCAGTTTTAGTAACCTTATTTTAATAACATTACTCAAAATTAAAAATAGGACAGCATACATGTACTTTGAAATCTGGCATTATGAAGGTTTATTTTCCAAAAGAAAAAAGTAATTTCATTTAATTAATGGAAACATGTTCATTAATCTTGGTTTTATTATAAAATGGCTTTTTATAAAACAAAGCTTTCTCAATGAAATTTGATCTGGCTGTACCTCTTTAACTTCATGTAACCACACAGATTATTTTCCTGTTTATATTTTAACAGCATTTTAGATGTCATGGGTTAATGGACCACTATTATCATAACTTGGGTGTAATAGTACAGTTAATGGAATGCTTAATGACTGAGGATGAAGTTTGAAAAATCGCGCCTTTGGGAGGCTATGAAGCCTGATGGACAGCAAAGTGCTTTTAATATCCCAGATGTGTAATTGTCTCAGAAACACAGCATGTCCTTGAGGTTAACATTGATAGTTTCCCAACATTTCCCTGAATAAATAAGTCATCTGGCTATATTACTTTGATGATGAGATATGCTAGTATACTATATATTATAATGTAGTTAAAACCTATTAGTAGTTCTCTCTTCAGAATGCTCAGGCAGTAATTCTGATTAATCTGTTTCATGACAAACTCTGGGGTGGAAGGATTCAAAATCATGCATTTATCCCTGCGATAATAATTAATGTAATGATCCTTTAAACATTATTTCAGATAGCTTCACCTGCTTGAAAGCATCTCAAGATCTGCACCATCATTACTCAGGTAAGCAGGAGGCATCAGAATGACAGCTAAGTAATTTATCAAATTAAAGGGAACTCTAATCATCTCCCTGTCATCCTCTGTGATTTCCACTTTGAAGAGCTGCACAATTGCCCACTGCAAAGAAGGTTGTGTGTTAATTCATACCTAACACAGTGCTGAGGAAATTGTGAATTATTTCCTTATTGCTAATTGTCCCATTTCAGACATTTTGGCAAATCCTGAGCAGGATGTATATAATAGCTTTTAAAATATCAGCAAAATAAGGGAGGGAGTTCTGATTTATGTAGAGGGTGCACTCAATGGCCTATAGCTGTCACTTCCCCTCACTCCTCCTTCAGGCTTTCTGGGTCGGCTTCTTTGATTCATTTATCTTGTACAGCATGACCAGTATTTATGAACAGAGAACCTACGAACCCACGGAAATCTGTCAAGAAATAAATAATTTGGATACTAATTACCTAGTGCCTGTGAGTGTGTGGAGAGTTTCCTCCAAATGAATTTCTGGATTTTGGGATTTCTGGTGGTTTTTTTTCCCCAGAGCAGAACTGAGCAGGGCTTGCCGGTAGATGTCCCTATTGCCCACACAAATTGGGCTCGTTGCAAGGGAGGCCTAGAGCAAACCAGGAGCCACCTGAAGTATAGCAGCCATCTGAAGTACAAAAAAACTACACTGTTTTCACTGTGAATAGCACCTCTTCCTTGATAGTCAGTGTACAGGAGTGATGAGTTGGGCTCTATGCATGCATGCTCTTTCGGATTAGTTAGCATTTTTAGCATAGATGAGGATTGTTTGCATTGTGAGCTGACAAAATCAAAGGTTTTGGGAAGTTACTAGTGTACGTTTTTGCTTGCTAAGCTTGGGAAACAATTTAGTCAGGACCAACTCTTTGGTCTTGATATCCTGCACCAAACAGCTCTTTTATAAGAAGAAACAAACAATACTCCCCCACCAAAAAAGAAAAAAGAAAACAAAAAAACACCCAAACCTTTATTTTTGCTGTAAGGTTTCACAGGTAGCTACAGTTCTGCCTCTTGGCACACCCAGAAGAGCTTTTGCCTTCAGTTTGGTGGCTTGTGCACATCCATTTCGCATCACTTCTTGAGGGTTTGGAGTGAGTCTCGGCTTGGTGTGACAGTTGGCAGAGGTCCGTCCGACCACTTTCTTGCAAGGCCTGGCATGAAGGGGACATAGAGGAGGTTCCCTTGTTCACTTCCTTTTCCTTCTTATGCGGTAATTTATGGGCAAGAACATGTCTCTAGCAAGGCTTCAGAGGATGACAACCCTGCTTTTTGGTCCTGCTTTTTGGTCCTTGCTTCTTGGAATATTTAGTCACATTAACTAATCCTTGTCAAATTCAGAATATACAGATCATAAACAAACATCACATCAGTCTGTAACAGTGATCTCAGCTATTGGGGCCCTAATTCATATGCACCTGCGTTGTGTCCTTATTCTAATCCTAACCTTTTTGAGGTCATCTGACATTTGCCACCTGCTTCCTGATAATCTGCACAAACATAAACAAATGGCTAGTGCTGCAGAGTTATAATGGTGTTTACCTAAGAAATAGGTCCCCCAGTTGGGGTGGTGTAATAGTGTTATTGATGTGGTCTAGCATGGAGCTCAGATGGAAGAGCTGCCTTCTGTGCAGGGTGAGCGTGGATTTCCCTTCAGTGCCTTCCTAAGGGCCTAGGCATTTCTGAGCCTGACAAGGGTACCTGGGGCCAGTGCATCTTCTTATGGGACACAACTGGAATATTACTGCCCTGGAGCCTGCAGTGGGAAGCAGCAGCCGTGACCCTTGGCAGAAGGGCAGGCCGAAGCATGGCAGGAGGAGTTTTCTGGAAAGGAGGGAACAGGGGAAACAGTGGTAGCTGATGCTTGTGAGATACTTTGTGTGCACAAAAGATGCTCCTGGTTGGGCAGAATTTCCAAAATGTGATCAAGGATCCCATTGTGGCTTACTTGGCTTTGTATGCTGCAATAAAGCAATGTCAGATATTTTTGAAACTCAGCCAGGTTGTTTACTCAGTAGGGATATCTGTCTTGTTTATAGCTGTTGAAAGGAACAACTTAATGAGACTTGCTCACACCATACCATTTACACCAGTCCAGCTCTTTGGTGAGTACCAATTTTCCAGTTATTTTCTGTTTTATCCATATATTGTTTTGTTAAATATTGTGCTTGTGACATTGGATAAATTTCATTAAATTAAATATCTTTTCTAAAAGAAATGGACTGGTATAGAGTCAGAATAATTTCAGTTAGGAGGGAATTTTAGAGGTCGTCTGGTTCAAGTCCCTGTACGTCCAATTTAGATTAGATTGTTGAAGGCTTGTCTGGTTGAGTTTTGAATATCTCTATGAACAGGGAGTCCACATCTTTTCTGGCAACTTGTTCCTACGTTTGATACCTTCACTGAGGTTTTTTTTTTCTTTTTAATGTTTAGTTGAATTTCCATTGCTGCAGCTTGAGTCTAAGAAGAATTTAGTTTCATCTTCCCTGTAGCCTTTCATTAATTAACAGAAGACAGCAATAAGATTCTGCTATTAATATTTATATACACTTATATTCTGTCACAGAACACACACATACACATATGAATAAGCGCAGGAAAACCAGTTGTTGGCTGAAAGGGCATTGCTCATGTACCAGGTACAGAAGTCTTACAGTTTGCCAAGGGAAAAAAAAGTGCTGTAGTTGAAGAATAGTAGGGAATAATGCATGTGATTATTTGGAAGAGATTTGAAATCATTATGCTGCATTGGCTTGCAGCAGCAGGAGATCTGCCTCTAGACACTTGAGCTCTAGGAACCTTTGTTTTTCAATGGGTAGAATATTTTGTCTCACAGCAGATAATTGCTGATACTTCATAGGATTTCTTGGAAGCTGATTACTGTAGATAATTAATACAGTTATGAGCATATTGGACATTCTAATCTCTGAAGCTCCCAGGAGACTCCTTTATAGGTGTTAAATTGTCAAAAGATAATAAAATGAAGAATTGATATAAGACTAAGAAGCATGCCTGATTATCCTTGTTCAAGTGTCTTATTTTTATGTCATTTTCCATTACTTTAACATGGGTATAAAGACTTGTGTTCAGCAACACCTGATCCAATTTGTCCATTGTTATGTCTTTTTTATTTTTGGTTCTAGCAGATGCAGTTACTTCATCACATTTGCCAGTGAATACCTATTTCTTATGAATTAACAGTGCAAATAATGTGAGTTACAGGAAAGAGAGACAGTTTAAAAAATAAATAAAACAAAACAGTGTACTTTCTGTTTACAGAAAGTAGTTTGCAGATAATGGCAACAGGAAGATATCCCACTTGCTCTACAAGAGAGGAGTGCTATTACAAATACATAGGGAGACAGGCTGTGAGTGAATTAAAACTCACCAGATTTGTTCTGGTTTCAGAAAAAATGTGGTTAGTGGCAGCAGAACTCCTGAAATTTCGTACACAGCAAGTAGTGCTGGAATTTCTGAGAGGAAGACAAATCTGACTTTAAAATGGCAAACTGAAAACTTTCTATTCATTTGCTTTAGCTTATTCTCCTTGGATTACTCCCTCAAACAGAACTTTAAATACCAAGGAAAGCTTGTGCCTTTTTGGGTTCGTATTCTAACTTCTCTTGCTCATCCTGGCCAATTTGTTACTTCTGACACAACTCAGCTGACCCACTGCTGAAGGGTATGGCAAGCTCCAGGCTGTTTATTTTGGCGTAGATAACACATTTATCTACTTGTTTGACTTCTTTACTAGTTTGTGTAATTAAGCACAATTAAAGTACTCTGTGTGTTCCCATCAATTGTGATCAACTTCAAACAAGTCTTAATAAACATTTTTCTTCCACATAAGCAAAAAAACAAAAGGAGCCATACTAATGATATTTACATTTAAGTTCATCCGTTGGAGATAAAATGGTATTCCTCCAAAAACAGGAGTTAAATTCCAGTCATCTTTAAATATTTAAAAGCTAGGGCAGAGAAGATTGTTTTACATAGATAGAATATCAAAGGATATGCAGAAGACCACATGAGTTCTTAAATTCGTCTCTGTTTAGAGGCTTGATATGAGCTCTTTTGACCACATGTTATCACAGCTGATCTTTGTGGAATAGATATAATGAGTAGTGTAAATTTAGATAGGGTGGTTTTCATATAAATGAGCACCAGTGATAAAAAAGGCTCTCTCTTCAAGTGTAGCTTGCACAGGACTGTAAAGTGGTATATGGTTGTAAGATGCTAAACCAAATTGCTGTTTGCTTCTTTCTCTCTAAGAGTTGATTTTTACCAACAAAATTCTGTATTTTTTTTTAGCTGGGGAAGAAGTGACAGTTTATCGTCTAGAAGAGAGTTCTCCTATGAATCTTGACAAAAGCATGTCTTCCTGGTCCCAGCGTGGTATGGCTGCAATGATCCAAGTCTTGTCACGGGAGGAGATGGATGGAGGTCTGCGAAGAGCCATGAAGGTCATTTGTACTTGGTCTGAAAATGATATATTAAAGTTGGGACAAGTCTTTATTGTGAAGTCTTTTCTGCCAGAGGTGGTTCAGACATGGCAAAAGATCTTTCATGATGGCACAGTGCTACATCTCTGCCTGAGGGTGAGTTCAGACCTTGGGAGACACTGACTGTTCTAATCTGACATGTCTTAAAACTTATACTTCTCAAACAGGTAATGCCTTCAGCATGTTTGGCCTGTGGTTTGACATTAGTCTTTGGAAATGAACATGATTTTAAATATCTATCTCCCTTTTATACACAATATGCGAACAATCAGATATTTTTTTGCAATTTATGATAGTTTTTCTGAAAGATACCACGTGAGTAATGTTTTTAGTGCACTTTTCTTTAGGAGATACAACAGCAAAGGGCTGCCCAGAAATTGATCTATACCTTCAATCAAGTGAAACCTCATACCATTCCATATACTCCAAGGTAGGAGTCTTTAATTATCCAGTTTCTCTTCTCAGCTGTATATCAGATCTGATGCTGCCGTCTTTCCACAGTAGGTTGAAATGAGTGCTGCTTTGGCAATCTTGTTGTATGTGCTTGTTCATAGGATGGAAGAAGGCCTCAATGGCAGCAGCTTAAACAAAAGTCTGTTAGTGAAGTTTTCAGCAGTAGACTTTTAAAAAATAAGCATTATTGCCTGTCTCTTAAAGTCTGTTTTCTGATGCCGTGTTTAAACACAGGAGGAATTATATGGTAGATAATATTTAAATAGCTGACTGAAGAAGGGAAGATGTCACAGGCAGTGTGAAAGGTAATGCCATGCATTAGAGGCAGTAGCCAGAGCAGCCTGCTAATGTTTTTTAAGTTCATTTTATATATATCTATATGTATGTATATAAATATATTATACATATATAATACTTATAATATATGACAGAGATATATATAAGGCATGCCCATGCCTTTCATGTTATTTGAGTAATACTAAAGCTTTCAGTTAGGAGCTGTACATTTTGAGAAGGAAATACTGTCTATTTCTAAAGCATCCCTTTTATCGCCTTATTTTGAATGTCTTTCTAGATGTCTGTAGTCATCTGGTAAAACAGATCATAATTTGTATATTGAGTTCTTATGGTAAAATTTCACTCTCTTTTATAAGGGTCTTTCTAGACCATAAGAAGAAACACTGGACCTTCAGCTCATAAAAGACTTGAAAGTTTGATCAGAGTAAAATGGCTTTACACATTACAAGACCTTAGTTACATCTTTTGGGGAGATAAGGAGACTGCTAGAACATGTATTTCTTCCATGTATCAGTAGAGACTTTTCTTTCTAGTTTCATCTTTTTTCTCTCGTTTTCTCATAATTACCTGTTTTGAAATCTGCTCTACTGAAATGGCACAATCCCACTTACTTAGAGATAATGTATTTTCCTTTGTCTTAATGCTCACAGATTTGCGAGCAAAATAGTGAAGCGAGAGACCCAAATTCAAATCACTATTTGGGAAAAAGCAAGATGAACTGAGCTTCATATGAGGTCCAACAAGGCCAAGTGCAGGGTCCTCCAAATGGGTCACAGCAACCCTCTGCAGTACTTCAGGATGGGGCAGAGCGGCTGGAGAGCTGAGGGCAGAACAGGACTGCTGCTCGACAAGCAGCTGCGCATGAGGCATCAGCGTGACCAGGGGGCCAAGGGGGCCAACGGCCTCCTGGCTTCTATCAGGAACAGCGTAGCTGGCCAGACCAGAGGAGGGATGGCCCCCCTGTGCTCAGCCCTGGTGAGGCTGCACCTCAAACACTGGCTCAGTTTTGGGCCCTCACTACAAGAAGGACATGGAGGTGCTGGAGTGTGTGCAGAGAAGGGCAGTGAAGCTGGTGATGGGGCTGGAGCTCAGACCTTATGAACAGCAGCTGAGGGAGCTGGGGTTACTGAGCGTGGAGGAGGCCCAGGGGAGGCATTATTTCTCTCTACCTGAAAGGAGGTTGCAGTGAGGTGGGGGTCAGTCTCTTCTCCAGAATAACCAGAATAGGACAAGGGGAAGAACAAGAGGCCTCAAGTTGCACCACGGGAGGTTCAAGTCAGACATTAAGAAGAATTTCTACACAAGAAGAATTTCTGTGTAGAAGAATTTCTACACAGAAGGAGCAGCGAAGCCTTGGGACAGGCTGCGCAGGGAAGTGGTGCAGTCACCATCCCTAGCAGTGTTCAAGAAACATGTAGATGAGGTGTTTAGGGAGAGGATTTAGCAGACATAGTGGTGATGGGTTTGCAGGTGGACTTGGTGACCTGGAAGGTCTTTTTTAACTGTAGCAACTGCGATTCTGTGATTCTGTATCTTTTAACGAATGTTTCTGAGGGATTCATTTCCAAGAATCTTGTACCACCTCTTCTCCCATTTGAAGGGAAGCTTCCCTTCAAGGAAAGATCGATTTTCCCATTATAGCACTACAGAAATAAGTTTGATTCTTTCTCTATGCAGAACGCATAGGGAGACAGAGAGACAGAGAATTTAGCCACTGATTGCTCTTTCGTGTGACTTTTCTTGCGATTCCACTAAGTTTTGCACAGTTACAACTTCGTACATATGGTTTGTGTGAATTACAATGAGTAGTGAATATTTTATATAAATGTTTCCATTTACTCAAATATTTTCAACGTTTTATGAAGAATGTAAGTAGCTCTGAACTTTGTCTTCATAGGTAAATCTTATGGGAAAGTAAACTTCTTTGTGATGCTGTTCGTTAGCCCTTGAGCAAGAACTGATTTTTATTCAATTAATATAAGAGAATTCTTATGTTTAGTTTATAGGTTGGCTGGAGTAAATCAGATTATGTTATTTGTCAGTAAGCTATACCTTCTGAGGAACTGTTCTCTTCTGTGTTATCAATTTTGAAGGGTCTTTTTGATAACTATTGTTTGCTACCCTGCAGATGAAAATGCTTCAGCCAGGAAAGAAGTACCCTTTTTTTTGACATATTTGCTTTGCATCAGACTGTGCTCTGACTGTGAGAACATTCATTACTGTGCCAGCTCTTGACAGACAGCATTTATATACACAGGTTCCTGGAAGTTTTCCTCATCTACTGCCACTCAGCCAACCAGTGGCTGACCATCGAGAAGTACATGACTGGCGAGTTTCGGAAATACAACAACAACAACGGAGATGAGATCACTCCCAGCAGCTTGCTGGAAGAGGTGATGCTGGCCTTCTCCCATTGGACCTATGTGTATACCCGTGGGGAGCTCCTTGTCCTGGATTTGCAAGGTAACAGCTAGCGTGGAACCCCTTATTGCAAAACATCAAGAAAGCACTTCCCTCAAAAGACAAATTAATACTGAGGAATGGGCAAAATACTCTTCTCATTTGGATTTTGGTAAAACTCATTCAACCTCTGGGTATGGCATGGGTAAATGAGCACCTACAGAGCCATGCTGGATTAGTGCAGGTATAACAGGAATATAATGTGGCCTCAAATATATCTATGCAGCATGGACAGCAGCAGACAGCCAAAACATGAATAAACATTTCAAAAAGCTCTGAAAAAACACTCAGCAGTTAAAGTATTTTTATATCTATTAAGATGCATAGCTAATGCAGTTATTCAAGCGTACCCATGTATATTATATATGCAAAACTGCCTGTATGTATGTGAGAGTGTGTGTGTATCTGTCAGAATATTGAGAACTATTATCTGTATTTTTTATTTTTCTTATTAATAAATCTGTAAGCAGTTTACATAAGCTGCAAGTCTGAATGCTATTCATAAAGTCTAGAGGCTCCTTCAAAGAGCATGTGATCTCTTTACAGTACATGTGTAAGTGGGAACATGGCATATTTTAAGGAGATAAAACAGTTGACAATGTTCAGAAGATGAACAGCACCCATCAAACAGTATAAACACCATTGTTTGTCATTTCTGTCAAAGGAAGTGTGTATGAGTAGACAGAGACTTAACATATTTACATTTTACAGCATTCAGAAGCTGTGAATTACAAAAAGACAAGCTTATTATGCAAAATAAACCTATAATTCTATCCTTGAATTCTGTCCTCTACATTTGGTTGTAGCTGCACATTAAAAAACACAGAAAGCGTGTGTCTTCACCATAGCTTGCTGAAATTTGTCTTAAATTTGCCTGGTTTTATTATATAGCTCCCGACAGCTCCAGACCAGCTGGGTTGGCTCAAATACGGAGAAGTTAAACATCTGTGTGAATAGCATCAAGACTAGAACTTCTGTATTCATCTCAAAAAAGGAAATCAACTGAAATCTTTGCTGATTTCTTTTGCATCTTCTCTAGTTTTGGATTTGTCATGTAGTAGACCCTTTGTTCTCTAATCTGAGTTTAAGAAAAGTCAAAAGCTGCTCCTCTTGTACTAATCTCTATCAAACCAAAGCTATTATGTAATATTATAATCACTATGTAATAATATTATAATCATTGTGTAATATTATAATAATATAATAATATTATAATATATATACATATATACTATATTTTGTCTAGTTTGCCTCAACTGAAATTACTTCTAAAAAGATGTTTTTGGGGATGTTTCAGTTACAAAATAAATTTTCCACAGTCTTTGCTGGTGTTTAGTGCAGAACAGAAGATCATCATCAGAGACCTATGGAAATAAAAATAATTGCATATCATATGCTTATAGACTTCATTCCGTAGTTGAAAGAGAATAATTGCCCCAGACAGAAGGCAAGAACTTTCCGGTAAAATGGAAGTATTCCATCAGTGTGAGAACTGCAAAATATTTATAAGGCTTCACTGCAGCTGGATTTTTAATTCCTTTCTGTGACGAATCAGAAGAGAAAAGAGTAATAGGTAAAGCATATGCTCCCAACATGCCTGAATAATTAGCTGTCTCATGCTTTATACCTTGAGGGGAGTCTGTATCCAGAATAGATCCGTTGAAATCAGTGGACACATACCCTATTAATACCTCTATT
Organism: Eudromia elegans; assembly: GCA_003342815.1. NCBI lineage: Eukaryota > Metazoa > Chordata > Aves > Tinamiformes > Tinamidae > Eudromia > Eudromia elegans. The sequence goes on along the minus strand of PTEX01000087.1, from coordinate 1,164,779 downwards.
CCAACTTAAATAAAAATGTTGGTCCTGATTACATTCTAATTAGTTATTTCAGCTTCATCATAATTTCTAGTGTTTACAATTATTTGCATAAGCCTCCAGTTTATGTAGAAATAAACCACAAAACTGCTAATGTTTGCCTGTAGTTAACAGCTTTTTGTAGTCTTTTCTCATGACCACTCTAAATGTGGCCTTTTATGATATATAAAAAAATCAGATAATCACATATTTTTAAGTACCATTTTGTGAGAGTGTTTCTACTGTCTCTTATAACACACACTATTGATTTTATTGTAGGTGTTGGGGAAAACCTTACTGATCCTTCTGTGATTAAACCTGAAGACAAGAAGTAAGTTTCCCTCTGATGAAATTGTTGTTCACTTTAGATATTCTGTAGCATTCAATATATTTTGGGCTTGGCCATGCAATATTGTGCCTTGCCATGGCCCCTTTCCCATCTGTGACTCTGCGTGCCTCTGGATCTGGGCTGTGAGCCTCCTTGATCATATGGCTGTGAGATGACCCACAGATCAGATATGGAGCAGAGCAGAGGCTATGGGCTTAGGTTCCTCTTCTCTGGGGGAGCTTTCCTGTCCCCATATTCTGCCAGCTGATGGGCTCCCCCTCACTCAGGTCACATCATCTCATGAAAGGGGTTTGTCATTCTGGGCAGGAAAGAAGATATGAATGTGAATAATCTGATTTAATACAAGGAGAAATTAATGACAGAAATGCTAGGTGACTTACTCAGAATGAGTCCATTTTGGAAGCAGACTCTTAATTTTGGGATCATTGTTAATATTTCATTAATAAGATTAGTAATAAATGATTGTATTAATGTTGCATGAATGTTTAATTATGAATGCCGGTGTATTGGCCATATAATATTTATTCTGAAACCAACATCAAAAATATGCTGAACACTTCACAGTGGCAAAGTCTTTGCCCTAAGTAGGTCACAGGATCTTGACAGAAGCATGAAGATAACTTAGGAGAGAGAGGCAAAGAGATCAAGTATGTATTTTTTCACCACATAGGTTCAAGAAAGCATTTTTAAACAGATGAATAGCTACAGATGAGTAAAGGTCAAATTCACTGCTGTTCAAGTGGTTTTTTTTTTTTTTTTTTTTTTTTTCAGCTATAGTCATTAGGACTTCTGCTATGAATTTTAGGATCATAATGGATTATGACTTGAAGAATTTCACATAATGGTTTTTTTTTTTTTTACTTCAGTGGAAGCAGATAAATATATAAATATTTAAATATATAAATATATGGATATCTGATTGGTGTGAGTTACCAGCAAAGCTTAGTCATAGTAATTAAAACATAGTAATTCTCATGGCAACTCAGCTTCTCTTCTCTGAAATAGTGTTTACCCATGTTATCTTGAAGGATATGTTTGTTAGCATCCTTCCAGATTATTTTTGTCATTAAATAATTTTGTCATGTTTACTAAAATTTGATCCCACATATCCTATTTTCAAAACTTCATGTTGTTTTGCTTGTATCATCTGCAGTACAGTGAAGTCCTAGTTAAAAAGCAAAATGTTGATTAATTAATCAAACCAGCTTGATTTTCTTATGTTCTTGGAAATCGTCAGAACAGCAAGTTGTGAAACTATATTGTTTTGATTCAGTGATCTGAAGGAATGAGACAGTGAAACTGCAGATGGATTCTGTAATCAGCTATGAGATACCCAACTCTAAGCCACACTTTCTAAAATAATAATAATGTAAATGCATTTTCTTTGCTCTAACCTTCACTCTGTCACAAGGGAAACATTTCTAGCAGTATCAAGATCTGTTTTATGTTTTCATTTGTAAATAACATACTTCATCAAAACCTGTGTGCTGCCTCAAAAGTTGCTTTGAGCTCACATTCTCTCAGAAGTCTGGGAGAGAGTAGATGGCATCTGACTGACAGGGCTGATACAAATTTTAGCACTACTTATGATTACATTATTTATGTTTTGTTTCTGTAATTCCATTGATTTAGGAGCTAATGTTATTATCTTGTAATGAGTCTTTTCTTTCATGCATTCCACAAGATGTATTGGAATGGAGTTTTTAATGGCAAAATGTGACCTCTGTAACTGTGAGAGTGAGGCAATATATGTTGGGTTTATATGCAGTACCAAAATCAAAATAAAAGATCCACTTACGAAGTGTGCTTGACTTTGTAGAGCCTCAGGCTCCCAAGCTGGTGCAGATCAGTCTGATTTCCTGGATATTCAACACTGTTTGAAGATCTTGCCACGTACAGTTAGTTCATAGGGTGAATGAAGTGGGGGAAAAGCATACAGGTAAAATATTCACCAAATGATTTGCTGTGAAAGCGTAAGTAGTGAAGGTACAGAATCAGGACGATGACACAGTGCAATTCCTGCAGACTGCTGCACTGCCCAAACGTGCCTCATAAGTAACACCTTTTTCAGTGTACTGCACTTACCAAATCCACAACAAAGTCTGTGCTGGTAAACCTTTTACAGACACAAGGTGTAAAATGTCTACAAAGGAGACATGGAGAACTGTGGACCAAGTTTCAAATTAGAAATAACTGATGCATTAGGCCTGCTGAGAGGTGAAGAAAAGGGCCCTAGCAGGCATTAAAAAAAAAAAGAAAAAAGAAAAATGAAATAAAGGATGAGAAAAGAAGGAGTCAGGAGGTCTAAAAAAGGAGTTAGAGGTCTTTTTTTAAAGCTCTCAAGCAGATAGTGATGGGTTGAAGGTTGTAGCAGTGACTGGAGACCTTGTTCTTCCAGGCTTCTCATTTAGCACATGTTTTGAGTGTAATATTAAGCTGTGTAATTTCAGTCAAACAATGACTGGTGAAGTGGTGCCAATCGAAAGAAACCCTTTGACTATACCTCTAACCTGTACAATTGAAATAGCTGTACTTGATATTCAGAATATAAAAAGATGAAATAACTTGTGTTCTAGTAAAGCTAGGTGCATAACACACCCACAGTCCATTGCTATGAAGTCCCCACCTTCTGTGAATGAGATTTTGTAGATAACATATTTTTTGCTTTGAGCTTTTGCAGCTCAGCCTTGACTGTGAGGAGAGTTCTACGTCAGCACACTATGTATTAATATATCCCTGACAGCCTGCCAGGCCCAATCTGGTGGGCGGTTATTTAGTATTTGTTATGAATTTACTATTAGACATGCAATTTACTATTAGACTGTGCAAAAAAATATAAAAGTAGGAATGGGCTTTTGCACTGGTATCTCATGTAAATATACCTGATGAGTTTGCAGTTATATGGTGCTCAGTATTTTTCTCTCCTTGGAGAGACCAAAAATAATGAGGAAAATAATCTCATCTGTAGAACACATGGGTTAGAAGGGGCCTTAAGGGCTCAACTGATTCTTTTTCTGCAGCAAGTTATTCCTATGTCAGGCCTTACAGATCCTATATGGACAGCTCTTGAGAACTTGGTGATCCTGAAACATTTTCAAAATATCTAGTTTCAATGCTTTGCTAACCTTAGTATTAAAAAGTTTTTCCTGATTTTCTTGAAATGTTCTTGAAATGAAACATTTCTTCCTGGTACTGTATAAAATTGCAATCAATTTCAAATAGTTTCTATGTTCAGTTTCTTTCTTCTGTTTTTAGGCCATCTCCTCAAGCTTTTGTATATGTCCTGATTTCTACACTGCTGCTCTTTCTTGTTCTTTCCCTAATTTATCCCCATCTTTCTTGAAATTAGATTTCAGAATTGAATCTAATGTTCCTCTTGAGCTGTAACCAGTGTCAGGTAGAGAGGAAGGATTATTTCATTTATACTGCAGACAGTATGCTTTTTATATATCCCACAACAAATGGGAAAATTACCTTTTTCTTGTGGCCTTTAGTGTATTTGCATGGAATAATCAAAGTAGGAATGTGAGAGTGATTCTGTAGCTTACAGGTTAGTTTTAGTATACCTGCTCAAGCAAGTATTTGCTTATTCTATTCTTACTGGAAGATTAGATCAAGTTTATATAGGACCCTTAAGTAATATTCCACTTTTTATCTGTTTTGGTGCACTAACTTGCAGTAAAGGTTGATTAGACTTGTGCTTGAATGAACCAGGAGACAGACACTATTTACTGTCTACCAGAAATTAGACAGATATTAAGCTTTAATATGGGTTCTGGCTAGTCATTTCACTTCTCCCATGTGAAAGGGGGAAGCTTGTCATGTTTGCAAACTGTTCTCTTTAGATATATTTTTTTATTGTGGATTACAGAAAGATTTGAGAGAGTTAAAATCTTTTTCTCTAGCTCCTCAGAGCTGTAATTGATTTCAGATTTTAAAATGGGTTGTTTCCACTCTGCATACTATTAAAATAAAATATTAGCTTTCATAAAGTTTCTTTGGAAGTGTTTCTTGTGTGCTGTGTTCCGTGATGTCTAGAATGTCAATTAAATTCTTGAAAACAATAGTGGAGCAATATTAAAATTAATGAACACTGATCTTTCAGACTACATTAAGAATCTGTTATAATTATGTGATACGCTTATTATATGCCTGGGTGTAGCCTGGTTTTGTTGTAATTGTCGACTTCACCCAGAAAATGCAATACACATTCACAAATGGAACCCTTGGTAATGCTGCTGAATCAGCCAGAGTGCAGATATACACAGAAATGAGTACAGAAAGAATCCAATAAATTTTCAAGCCCTGCTTCCTAGCAGTATACTCTACTCTTTTTGATATGTCTAGGGCTCTTCTTCCTGAGGGAAAGCTGTCTTTCTGTTCTTAAATGAAGCAAAAGTTTTGCTGAATTTCACCTCTTTGCTAGTTGTAGTTTGTTCCCAGATGTCTACTATCAAAACTAAAACCAAGTCAGCTTCATGATGAGATGGAGAATGTTTCCAAGAGAATCATTCAGCTTCTGCCATATGCTGTCTGAATGCTACTGTTCCCAAATTTCCACTAAGCACTAAGTGGGAACTGTTGGCTCTGCCCTTTGTCTCTCTGGAGCAGGTCACAGCATAGATAAGCAACATATCTTAGATGCCATAGTGGGTAAAATAGCTGTGGGATATATACAGTTAGGTTAATGCTTTACCCAAATTGGCAGTTTTCTTGTTTCTGAGCTAATAAACTTGTGATGGACACTCAGATTTGATTATCTTTATGCTAAGGGCTAAATTAGCTTTGATTTAATAAATAGAAAATATCACTACTCCACTGATAAGTTACCTTTCTCTATAATCTTGAGAAAAGTAAAGATATTTGCCTTTGGACTTTTATTCTTTATTTATTGCATTTTTCCTGCTCTCACTATCCCCCCACCCTCCCCATTTTTTTCCTTTATACTGGATTTGCTTTTGTGAGAGTTCATTGATTATTTTATTTTTTTTTTTTTTAGATCTGGAAAAATGGTATTTGGACCAGCCAACCTAGGAGAAGATGCAATAAGAAACTTCATTGCAAAGCACCATTGTAACTCTTGCTGCAGGAAGCTGAAACTTCCCGGTATGCAAGAATAAATATTAATTTTTAATCTCTGACTTTTTGAATGCAAGGTAATAAAGACCAAAGTAGGATAGAAATAGAGAATTGAAATTCTACTGAGTAGTGAAATATAGTTGGCACACTGTCTCTGGAAAAAGGTGAATAGGAAAATACTTCATCACGTTCCTCTTCTGCCCTGCAACTGTGCTAGGGGTTTGGCAATATCAGCCTGATGTTAGCAGCCAGTATGTTAGTTTCTGCACATGGAATTGTTTCCTTTCCATACAAAGTGATGGATCATTTTTCCAGGAGAATCAATGCAGTTAACCTCAGCAAAGATTTTTTGAAAAAGAGATAAAGAGAGAGCTAAAGATCTGAAGAAATCTGTAAAGGCTACCAATACATTTGCCTGGAAAAGACTCCCTGCAGCTCTCTTGGCCCTTGGATAGGTCTCCACATACTGCATGCTTGTCTTCTTGCTTAAATAAATTTCTGTTGCTCATGTCAGTTTTGTTAGATCATGCTCCCATGATTTTTTTGAGATGCAGTTGTAAAGGCAAAATATATTGCTGTTTTGGATTAATTTTCACCTATTTAATTTTTCTAGAGAATAGCTGTCCTCTCAGTAGCTTCATGGAATAATAATTGCCATTTGATTCTGAAATAGAAACTGTGGTGTTATTTGTTGGGATTACTTGTTACTATGGTATATGGGGATTGAAGAGGAAAATCAAATGAATACAGCAAGAGATGAGTCATTCCTATCAGCTCACACCATTTTTGCCGTCTCATCACTGTCTCTGGCATGGTTTGTTGCTAATTCTTGGCTTTCTGGACACAGCTATGAAGCTATGGCCAGCCTGATCTGGGAACAAATGGTTTTCAAACATTTCTTTTTTGTGTGTCACTGAACTTATTTTCTTGCTGTAGATCTGAGAAAAAATGACTACCTGCTGGAAAGGCTCGTTCCAGCCTTTGAAGGAGAAGCAGACACAGGAGGAAGTGACGGTGTGGATGAGCCCCTGGAGTACGACACGCGGTTGTGAGTGGAGCCCACGTGTTTGCATGCTTGGGAACAGCCTCCTTATCACAGCTGCTGATCAGGCAGAAAGAAAAAATGTGGACACCTGAGCGCAGCATCCTGCTGCCCTCGACATACCCGAGGGGCACAAAGGCATTTCTCTACATAGCCCTTGTGTTCTTGGGCTGCTCCACCATCCTTAGCAGGATGAACAGTTCCACCAGTGCCTTTTTTGGGGTGGGGAAATGTGTTTGGGGAGATGCCAAACGCTGATTTTAGAAAAATGCCTGAAACCGGCATGTTTCTGTGAGGGGAAGGGTCGATGTTTCTTTCTCTGCTCTTTAGTAAAAAGACTAAATGTATGTACATATAAAAACTCAACCTCACTCAACCTCATGCCCACTCAACCTCATGCTCACTTCTGTCTTGTGAGCCAGAGACTGTCCAAGAAATTGCAGAAAAGATATTCTTTCTTTATTTTTCATTTTGATGCAGTGACAAGTCAAGAATGGATGAGAAGTGGGTGTTTTACTATAGTCATAGATATAGGAGGCAGATCATGAAATCTTATGGGAGCTTCATCTCAAGACTCTTTTCAAATACCAAGACATTATTAAAGTCAAAAAACTAAGGGTCGGAGCCACAAGTATCACCAGCCTTTCATGTTTTGATTTGGTAGAACTGAAAAATCTGCCATATTTAATACAAATATGAACTAAACAACAACCTTGAACATAATTCTATTTTTAATCAAGGTCTATTTTTCTTTAAAATATTTTATCTTCAGGATATTTCTGATTTTTAAGTTGCAAATTGCAACCAAGATATCAAAAGGCACAAAGAAATAGTATGTTCTGTTTAGCTCTTAGTGGCTTAGTGTTAGGCTGGACACAGGACTTTTCCCTACCAGTTAGATGTAGGTGCTGCAAAAGCAGGCAGATATATTTCTTTTGGTATCCTGTGATTTCAACAGAACTTCTTGATATAGAAAAAATAGCATATAAGATTTGCTGTACAGAATCAGGATCTAAAGGATCTGCTAACAATAAATACCTCTAATAAAATCCTCATTGTATTAGAGGTCATTTTTATCATTAACGGAAATTTGTAATTCTATATTTTTTGTGAGAAATACTTAATCTTGAAATATATGTTATCAGGAAATTTTACACTTCAATATAAAATAAAATCATATTTCATGGGTTTGTCTGAAAAGTGATTAATAACATTTCTGCAAAATATTTCTGCAAAAGATTTTGATCTTTTTTTCTCATAAGATAGTGGACCTACTTCTGATGATTTCTCTCTTAAAATTTACCTTTGAGATTTGCTTAGTCTTATCCTTTAAAGACAGACCTTTGGAAGATACCTAACTTTTAACCTGTCTTAAAAATCAGCCAAGTTAAATGGGACTTCAGTATGCCTTTAAAGTTAGAGATTAAGTCCTATCCTGATAGTGCTGTTTTCCTCACTTATGATAAATTTGTTCATCAAAAGGATGGAATTATGTTCACTTAAAAATTAGATGTGGCAGACTGCTTAAGCACTTTTTGTTTCAAAGTTATTACTGAGTCATACATTAGATTATATTTTCTTAACAATCATCATGTTGCATTTAAAAGTGAGTGGTTTTTGAATTCACAGCAATGTTTGCTAGAACTGGTATGGTGTTTATATCAGTGCAGATTTATCTTATCTCTTTTTATAATGTTCAAAGTAGATACCTATTCACATCCAGGTACATTCTGCCTTCATTTCAAATTAGGAATCCTAATAAGATGATTGTTCATTATAAAATATAACTTATTCACACATGTTTTATGTCTAATTTTGTTTAGTGCCAGATATTAATGCAGTGGACCAAGAAAAGGATGCATTTAGAATTGTTCTGTTACTTACTATATAACACACTATTTTTCCACACATGGACACACTAAGTTGAAAAGTTCTGGTGATTCCAGGTGTCTCACAATTTTTTTTCACTGTTTTAGAAGTGCTTCTTTACATTTTACAAAACTGAAAGTTTGGGTAGTTCATTTGAAATCTTTTTTATTCCTGCTTTTGTTATAATTCAGTAATAAAAAGTAAATTTATTCAAAAATGTTTATGTACTTTTGATTCTTTGGTGTCTTACTTGCTCCAGGTTCTGTACTCTCTTTAAATTGTCTTTTAATTTCTCAATTTTGACTACATATTCAAGTCTGGGGTGGCAGAGAGAATGCTGCTCATCAAACCTTACCTTTTTGATAATTAGTTTCAATATTTTTTTTCTTGAAAAGCACATTTCAGATTTTTAAAATATATTCTTGTAGTGGATTCAAAAAAATACCTGTTTACTGAAAAAGTAAAGCATTAGGTGGTGTAGAAGCTCTGAAAAAAAAATGAAAACAAAGAATTTACACACTCGTATTTTAATATGAACTTAAAAAAAGCTTATTTAATAATTCAGCTAAGATTGCTCAAAATAAAATATAATTTTGGATAATAATGTGCTTAAATGTGTAAAAATAGCTTAAATGTATAAAAAATATTCATATGATATAAATCTTATTCTCGGGATTTTTTTCCGTTTCTTTTTGTCAATTATGACATTTTGGGGGTTACTTTTTTGCTGTTATTGCAGTAATCCCAGAAGGGATATTAGAACTTTGTTTTCTGGAAATAGATATATATTTGATGTGTTTTTGTCAACCATCTTGTTTCAAAAGAATAAAAACACGTTTTTGAAAATGTTTTTATTGTTGATGGGTGTAGAATTTGAATAGCACATTCAAATGTTGTAAGGAAAATAGATGAGTTATAAATGGAAAATAATGCAGATCTATTTTTATTTGATTTTGTAATTGCAAGATAATAAACATTGATTCTGTGTGCATCACGTAGCTTTCAGCTCTCCTGAATTTACTTATGTATTTATTTATTTCTATATTTCATTGTTTAAGATACTGTTTTATATCAGCTACCTTTTACATTTGTTTTCTACTCTTACAAAGCGGATACCAATGGTTATCTCAGTTTTCTGATTGAAGAGGAGATCCCAGAAATCTATCTGCAGGGACACTGGCCTTCACATGAACTGTGAACATCCCAAAGCTGTTAATGCTTTCCCTCATGGTAAAGCTTCTGCAAAAACTACTATTGCTTTTCACCTTTTTTTTTTTTTTTTTACTGTACTTGCGATATCTTAAATTATTCTGGAACACACTTCAGTTCCCTAATATAACATTTGCTGGAGAAAGGAAACCTCAAGCTAAGCTATTTGAATAGTGTATAAGCTGCTACAAGGATCTATTCATTTATGTGTCTGTTAGTAGTTCTATTTGCAGAGAAAGAGCAAATAAGCTACTGTTTTAAAATAAACTGGTTTTGTTTAGTTTGTGGTGTTTAGTTGAGGTAAGATGTCAAAGATTAAAATTAATTTTAAACTGCACAAAATATCCATGTTGAAAAAAAATGTGAATATTGCATAAAGAAAGGTATGTTGTACTTTTTGGGTCATGGATTTAGGTAGAAGGCTGAAACCTCAATGTCTTAGGCTGTCACAGAGCAAGCTTGAATTGTATTTTGATGTTGTGCCACCATACCGAGGAGGAGGAGGAGGAGGGAGAGGGAAGAGGGAGAGGGCGGAGGAGGACGGCGGAGGCTCTGACTTCTGAGCCTCTCTGCTGCCCTTCCTGGCTGAACTCTTATCCTGCTGAGATCCTGGCAGCTGCAACTTGCTCCTGTGCTCCTTAGTGAGGTGAGCTCTGCTGCAACACTGTGGAGCATTTCTGTGCACTGTGGAGACACAGCACATTTGTGTAACACATCTAATATTGGCACGAGTTGAAAGGATATAGGCTGCTAATACAGCGGGATATACCCTAAGAAAAAGAAGAAGAAAAAAAAAATCGGAGAGCATATACTGTCAGTGGACATGTATCTGATGCTTGTGATTAGAGAAAAACAAACAAACAGACAAAATCTGTTAGAGTGAACATAATATCACCATAGAAAAAATAAAGTGTATGACATATCAGCCAAGGTATCCACCTGAGCCTCCAGCTTTCGGTAAGGATTTCCTTCATTGAACTGTTAGGAACTGGATGTCTCAGCTGTATCTGAGGGTTGATTTGGTGGTGATGAGGTGGGAATCAGGTTCACTGTTGCCTCCCAGGTGGGCCAGATTTAAGAGGACAGTGCCTTATCTGATCATGAAAAAGTGAATTGCTTCTCTTCAGTTGATTCCTATTGTGAAACTGAAGTCTCACCTGATCTTTCAAAATTGCTGGGATGCAGATTAGTGTTGCACAGTGACTAGGACAAGTGTGCTCCATAAAATCAACACTGAGCTTAATCTTGAACATTCCTCTCATTTCCCAAGTAAGATTTTACAGACCATCCCAACTTCACTCTCTGGAGTATCGCAATCTCAGATAATGTCTGTATAGCAGCCTGGATTAATAGCTAACCTTGCACTGCCTCTTCTATAATAAAAAAAAATAACGTGGGTTTTAGCTGAGAAAACCAGTGACTTGAACTCTAAGTGAAAGAATTGGATCCAACTGAGCTCAGTTCACAATTGGAGAAAATTGGTAGAAAAGGTAGAAGATGACTATGGAGAATCCCAGCTTGCAGTCGATTAGAGAAGGATTTGAACTCAAATGGCACCCTGATCAAACCTTCTGCTGAGGTTAAATAGCTATGGTGCACAGTACAAGAGATGAATATGACCACTTAAAATCTCGGAGAAGCACAGAAGGACTGAGATTGACCCATGAGGTTGACCTTTAGCAGACTGGGAAGGCAGGATAAGACTGCAGGATAGTAAAGGAGGGAATAAGGCCAAGGCTGATGTCATCTCAAATACCTACTTTCAGCAAATTGTAAGGGAAAGATCTAACTATACAGGATCCTATGGCAGCTGATCAACATGAGCAGGTCCAGGTTCAATGGAAAAATGAGGTCCAGGTAATCTCAGATGACTTCAGAGGAACAAATGAGAGTTGGAATTGGCCACAGATGAACCCTGTTCTGCTAACTAAACTTAAGGTAGGCCTCAAATGACCCTGGGAAGAAAATGACATTTGGGTTAACCTCCAATAAACCAAGGCACTAGACAAGATCCAGGCTGACCTTAAATGAGTGTTTGGGGCAACTAATTGGAATTAGAGTTGACCTCAAATGACACCTGGGAAAGTTAATTGGCTCCGAGTTTGATCTAAAATAACCTTTGCAATGAAAATAAGCGCCAAGTTGATGTCATATGATTTCAGGCATTTAACTGGATGTTGGGCTGACCTTAAATGACCTCAGACATCCAAAGAGGGCAGCACTGAGTTCAGATGACCCCTGGGGCATCAAATGAGGGGCATTTTGACCTCAAAAGCTTCCTGTTGATATTTGGAGCTGGTGTTTATCTGAACTGACCAAGTTAATGCTGGGGTGAGTTCAGATGATCCTATGTACCGGTCTGTATCTCGACATGACTTCAGATGAACATGGATAGGAAGCAAGGGCTATCGATGACCTCTAATGAACCAAAGCACCAAATAAGAGCTAGACTAGCCTCAGATGATCACCTCACGTTTACTTTTAGAGACTTCTGGGAACCAAACAAGGGACACAGTGACCTCGTATGAACCCAAATTAATTTCAGATTGACCTCAGATGAACCCTCAGCAATGAAATTGGATGTCAACGTGATCTTAAATGACTCCTACTCCTTGCCGTAGAGCACTGTGTATCTCAGATGAGGTCTGAGCAGCAAATAAGAACTGTTTGACCTCATATGACCCCATATGAACCTCAATAGACCTTGGATACATTAATTAGATCTCTAATTGACCTTGAATGACCTTTGTGAGTAGGAAACAATGTCTGTGGTTGACTTCAAATGACACTGTTATCTTACTGGCTTTCAGGCAGACCTCAGACCTGAGACACAACATGAGACTGACATGGGCTTCAAATGATCCCCAAGCACATAACTAAATCTCATGTTCACCTACGATGACTCTTGCAGAACAAACAAGAGCAAGGTTGGAATTGAATTATCCCTCATCATTTAACTGAATCTACGGTTTGACTTCAAAATGACCTTGAATCACGAAACTATACCTCATGTTGACCTGAAATGACTTCAGATATCAGCCAAAAGCTCAGTGGGCCTCACACAACCCCAAGGAATATCTGGATCAAAAGTCCAAAAATCTACCTCAGATGAATCTAGACAGGAAACAAGGATTGTGATTGACCTCTAACAAACTCTCAAGTGCCAAATGAGGGTTAGGTTGTCCTCAAATGACTACCAACCAAGGCAAATATTTGAATCTCAGGTTCACCTCAAAAGACATCTGGGCAACAAACAGAGGATGCACTGATCTAAAATGAACTCTACCTGGCTCTCAGGCTGATTTCAGAAGAATCTCGATCTGTCTAATTAGTCTTCAACTTGACCTTAAATGACTACTCCCCTCCAAATGAGAGCAGGATTGACCTTATATGACCCATGTGTAGGTAACTGCATCTCAAGGTGACTTCAGAAGTTTCTGGGAATCAAACAAAAGTCATGTTCACTTCAGATACACCTGTCTTGTTTCCTTGTTGACTTCCAATAACTCCTTGACAGGTTATTGGTCCTCCATTTGACCTCAAATGACCTTTGTGAGTAGGAATAAGAGAGCTATGGTTGACCTTGAGTGACCCTGTACAAATAACTGGCTTCCACTTTATCTCACATGACCTCTTTACACGAAATAAAAACTGTGTTGATGATCCCTGAGTGTTTAGTTTGATCTCAAGTTGATCTCAGCCCCTGAGATGACAATGAGAGTTTCAGTTGACCTGAAATGACCATGGGTGGGCAACTGACCCTCATACTTACATCCAAAGACGCCAGGAACCAAAAGCTTGTGCATTTGTCCTGAAATAACCTCTGAGCCACTAGATAGATCTCAGCTTGACCTCACATGACTCTAGGGCACCAAAAAATAACTTTATTGATATTAAATGATCTCTGGCAACTGACTGCATCTCAGGTTGATGACGAGCATCATATGAGGGATGTTTTACCCTTGGGTGACAGTAGGACAAGTAATTGGACCTAAAGGTAGACCTCAGATTACCCCAAGAAATTACCTGTATTTAAGTTTGACCTCAAAGGACCTGTTTGGCAGGAAATAAAGACTTCCACTGTCCTGATACAACCCCTCTCATAGCTAATTGGCCCTGATGTTGACCCCAGATGCCCTCTCTCAGGATGTGAGAGCTGAGTTGACCATAAATGATCCCATGAAAGTATTAGGATATCATGTTGACCTCAGAGGACCTCTGTAGAGCCAATAAGACTCATGAGTGACCTAAAACTCTTGTAATCATATTCCAGTTTCATTTACAAGTCTCTTTTGAAGGTCATGTAGTCCTCCATGCACACAGCAGACACAATTAGATTAAGTTGCTCATTTTTTTGTGCAGGTAAATTTGGGATTTCTTCAAGGAAAAGGGGTTCACTTTTCTGGCATTCTGTTCCTGTATTTGATCATGGATAGATAAAAAAGAAAAATAAATCAAAACAACGACAAAATGTTTTCCATATATCTAATCTATCTAATCTATCTGTTGTCACATGGTCAGAGTTGAAGGGAAGAGACAGTAAGAGTCTGTTGATGCGTTCAAGGCCCTGAAATACTTTTTATTACAAAGGTACTTATCTTACCACAGTCTTCCCAGCAGTTCATAGAAACTTACCCAGCTTCTCAGCAGGCCAAGACAAGATCATGTAGCTGGGCCAGATCAGAACTGGACCTATGCTCCTTGGATCCCAAGCAATGGAAGCCCTTCAGAGAAGGAAGGTTGTGGGGTCAGAGTGGCTTGTACCAGTGAACTAAGTGTCACTAGTGCCACTAAGTGTCCTGAGTGGCAAGCAAGATTAGCTGTGTATTGCAAAAGCCTATAGTGCGAAAAAGCAAGGGCAGCAATTGACTGTACATGTTTTCCAATTAACAAAACAAGGACAGCCTTTAAACTTACAGAACTGCTGAGTAATAAATTGATATAACTATTGAGCTCCTCTGTGTAGTCTATTTGAAAGGTAGCAGAGGAGTGAGATGTCTACAGGTCAATCTCAGGTGACAGCTGTATATGAAGATCACATAGCCTTTTCATTTCCATAGTTCATATGCCAGATAGCACAATTGTGCTGCACCGCAGCCAACTACTCTGTATCCAGATGTAGCAGCAATCAATCTCAGTTAATTCCAAAGAGTAAAGAAATATCATGGCTGCCCTTTAATGACAGATTTTGCAGAAAACTTTACCAGAATACTAATTCAGAAAACTTCAGATCCCAAACCGCCCAAGCAGAAGAATGAGGGAGTGTTTGATATAAATGGTTATCTGTTTTGGCTACCCAAGCCTGGTTCAATAGCTGACCTTGGGCAATGCTTGAGCAGCACAGCCAGAGAGCCTCTTACACCTGACCAGCAAGGTTAGGCAATGATTTACAGGTATTGAACTCTTTGCAACATTTTGGCAAAGTGGGATCAGCAGTCTGCCTAAGTGTGAAAATGAGGTAGCAATGATCCCCGCTTGATCTCTACACACATTCCTGAGGGAGAACTAACATTTGGAGGACAGTGTACTGCAAATTAGGGCAGTATACAACCATAATTGACCTTAGACAACTGTAAACTAGGACAAGCTGTAAACTAGGCCAGGCCTCCAAGTCCTCAGCTCTGGCCAGAGATCATCTCAGAAGATCTATGGAGAAGGAATATGAACCTGCAAGACTTCCTGTCATCACTATAAAGATGGTAGTGATGGTTCATTTCAGCTGGACTCTGTTTAATAAGTAGCTCTCACAGGTGTTTCCTGCATAGAAAAATGGGGTAGCAATTGACCTTTGGACTCCAGATTCTTGACCACAAATGTGAGTTATAAGTTAGTATTTAATTTCACTCTGCCCCTGGATAATTCATTAAGGCAGTAATTGACCTCATATGACTCCTCTGGATTAGAGAAGTAAATAATTCTGTTGTGGCCTGAGCAGTAAACAAGTACAATGGCCTCGCTGCAGCCTGGTTGATCTCAGTCGACTCTGTTATAAGAGGTGGTAGCAGGGTATGGTCTCAATTATTGCTCCCTCTCTGACATTTGAATTTAAAAATTTAAATAAGGACAGCAAGTTGAAATTTGATGGCATCTGAGCAGCAAGAAAGGGCTGACAGTTACCTCAGAAAAATCTGAACAGCAAACCATGTCAGAGTTTAACTTCAGTTTTTTACTGGTTAGCACATACAAGCTTAAGATGACTTCTTATGAACATGAATAGAAAGCTGGGCCTGGCATTGCAATCCCTCAGGTCAGCCACTGGCATTCTGGTAGCTCTGACAAGTGACATGTGAAGTCCTCATACTATTCTTCTGTCCTACTGTAGTCTCAAATGAAGGGTTTGTTATGCAGAGTTCTACAGCACTCCTTGCTGTAGAACAATAAGGGACATTATTTTTACACCATCCTTGGCAAAAACCTGGCCCAAATGGAATATGTGACTTTACCATTGACCTCGGTTCAGCCAGGATTACAACTCATATTTCAGGGTCCAAGAAAATGTCTGTTTACCATCCCATATACTACCTCGCTGACTCTGTTGTCTTTCTCTCGCTTGGATTCACATTATTTAAGTCCTATTAAAAATGCCAAAAAATTACAAAATGCCATTCATTAAACCTGAAGAGAGAGTTCCTACTAAACACCCAGAGATGTTTAGGCAATTTATCTCCTTCTGTCCATTCTGTAACGTAAGACTGCCATAGTTACTAAGGTGGTGAAAACCCTGCAGCAGTTAATGTGTAAATATCCTTCAAATTCCGGATCAGGCCTAATAATAATGACATTTCATTAGGTTTCATACCAAGCCAGACAGGAAATTAACCTAACATTTGACTTCTAGGAGGCACCTGCTGTGATGTTCTGTGCCTTCTGCTTAGTAGCAGGGCTCTGATTTACTTTCCACAGGTATATTCTTTAGAAACACATGCAACACAAATATTTATGGTAGGATATCTGAGGTTCTTTGCTTCTTAATCCCTTAATTGCAGAGTGGGAGTTTAGTCTCTGTTATCCAACCTGCATGAATGCGCAAGGTCCTCCTCCATCAATTAAACTTGACCACAGAATTTTGGCTCAGTAGACCTACAGTAAAAAAACTGAGTGACCGAAATCCCATATGACATCAACTAAAAGTATTATGCCTTTCAGTTGCTTTGTCATTGGTCTGAGAAGCTTGTACTCATTCCAATATAGGTATGATAGGGGCAGGAACAACCAGAATGAAAAGATATTAATAAAGTCACAAGTTCATTAAGTAAAAAGTCACAAAGTACTTTTTCAAAAAGCAAAGTCATAAAATGCTAAAAAACGATAAAAAGTACTCTACATCTAAAAGAATATCAGACTTATTTTCTGGCTAATTTATGTTCATTATCTGGCTTTGTTGCAGGACAGCAGTCCTGCTGGTTTATTAGTAGGATTGCGTGGTGCGAACCAGGATGGGCACCCTATATTGTACATATGTAAATAATGTATATAGTTGGGGCACTGGGGCTTATGGCAGGCTTGGGGCTGCCAATCACCCTGACCTCCAGTGACCCTAGAGGGGCGGGGGCCGGAGTGCTCCTGGCCCTGTCCAGCTGTTGCTGGGCAGACCAGGAGCCTCTGGCCAATGGCATCCCTGAATTCTCCTGACCAATCATCGGATGGATCGAGAGCCGACCAATCACTGGCAGGATCGAGACCCGACCAATCACTGGCAGGATCAAGACCTGACCAATCTTCGGCAGGATCCTGGGCTACCCAATCACAGCGGAGAGAAGCACCCAGAAGGCTGCTTCAACCAATCAGGGATGCCCACGGCAGCCACAGGCAGCCATATTACCCCGCATGCCCCTTAATAAAGTTGGACCTTTTGCCACCAACATATCTCTCCCCTCTCCCTCCCTCCCTCCCTC